>QANT01006912.1:0-47916 GCA_003254885.1 Purshia tridentata | reverse complement strand
GCAGAATTAGTCTCCCTAAAAATATGGATAAGAAAACATCTCCAATTCCTGCTAAGCAACTCCATGCAATAATTGATAAGGCTAAAAATAGGATGACAATCCTCAGAAGAGTTTTGAACCAAGTGTACAATAGACTTCGAATCAAACTTCACTAGGATTTGTTTTAGTTTATGAAAACACTTATTTATTACGATTGCATGCACTAATGTGTCTATTTTTTTTCATTATGTGTAGGGATGGCAACGGGGCGGGGCGGGGCCGGGTTTGCCAATACCATCCCCGCCCCGTCAGGTATACGGGGTCCCCGTCGGGTATGCGGGGCCCCATATCTCTTTTTTTTAATATTTTTTTCTTATTAAAATAATACTAAATCAGCACAAATATATAATATAATATAGATAAAATATATTAACATACACATATTACATTAAAACATCATTAAATTAGATTATAACACTATTAAATTCATATGAACAATAAAAATTATAACATAAAATTAAAATATAATTATAAAATTAATATTATATAATATATTTATTAAGTTAAACGGGTATACAGGGCCCCGCGGGGCGGGGAGTGGTATTACCATACCCGCTTAATCGGGGCGGGGCCCCACGGGGCTTAGCGGGGATGGAGATAATTGCCATCCCTAATTATGTGTTAAGTTATGTAATGAGAATATAGAGACAATGATTGCATTCACCGGATACATACAAATTTTACCCTTGAGTTTATAACCGTCACACTTGTCTATTGGGCTTTTGAAAATAGACACTCTTCAATTCCAAACAATCCACTAAGCCCAATTTACTGTACCAGGCCCAACCCACATTCTTGGATGGGCCCAACAGAGCAAAAACTAGCAAGTAGGTTGGTCTACAGTCCACTCTCAGTCACGGAGCAGCTGTGGCAACAGTGAAAGACTGAAAGCATTTTCTAAGCTTCCCGTTTGGAGAAAAAAACGATTCACAACGTTTTACTGCATTTAAACACTCGCAAGGAAGGTATCGAATTTGAGATCGGTGTTTAATTAAATTCAGACTGTTCTCGAAAAACAGATCAAGCTTCAGAGAGCGAGAGAGAGAGAGGCAATGGAGGTGGAACTAAAGGAGATGCTTAACGACCTCGAATCTCTGAAGCAATCGCTAACTGATCCTTCTCTTTGTGCTTCAGTCGATAAGGTATTTTCTCAATTATGAGTCATTTGGGATCCAAAGTCGAAATTGAGCTTTATTCTTGGAGTGTTCTTTTTCTAATCGGACTGCTTAACATGGATCAATTTCGGATTTAATTGTTAATCATTCATTTGAAAATATACGTTCTGATCGCTAATTTATGAATTAGATATTTTCAGTAATATATTTGTAATCCTTTTGTAGTTCCTAAATTCGAATGTTAGTGTTTGACATTGTCAATTGTGATACGGGATATTTTGGCAATCTATCAGTTAGAATTGGTTTATTTATTGTTTTCATGCTTTTAGTTGTTTAGTTTTTTGTGCTTGTGTTTTTTTCCCGGGAAAACTAAGAGAAAGAAACTACGATACTGAATTATATATTTGGTTTGATGTTTTCTTTAAGTAAATCATTGTTTGTTGTTAACTTAAGTTCCAATAATGGAATACTGATAAGTTTACTAATTTTTACTTGTGAACTGACGACTCTTTTTTTTTTTTAATGAACTATATAATTGTAGCTACAATTGCATGTCGAACGCCTCACTAGTCTTGCAAATTCTGGACCTGTTCGACGCTCGAAAGTTAAGGTATTTGTCTTAAGTAATTATATGGTTTTTCTATTGTCATTGTTTTATGTGTGCTTAGGTGATGAATGTACTGTTCATTCATGCATTACATGTTATGGTGGCAGGATATGAGTGCCGAGGTGGTAGATAGCAATCCTTACAGTAGACTTATGGCACTTCAGAGGATGGGAATTGTGGAAAACTATGAAAGAATACGGGAGTTCTCAGTTGCCATTGTTGTATGTATTTATCTCCTCTTTCCAATGGTCCTTTCGTTATTGCAGAACGAAATTTAGTTTTACCACAAAAACAATTCAGAGTTTTGTCTTTTATGCATATGCATTCGTTTGTCCATTTTTGTCGATATGGATGTGTGTTTGCCATAAAATGCTGGTATTGATGTCTTGTCTCATGAAATTGCAGGGAGTAGGTGGCGTGGGAAGTGTAGCAGCTGAGATGCTAACGAGATGTGGTATTGGCCGCCTTTTATTGTATGATTATGACAAAGTAGAGTTAGCTAACATGAATAGGTTATTTTTTCGTCCTGAGCAGGTATTCATCCTTGTTAATCTCTTTTGTCATTCTTTCTTTTTATATATTTTTCTTTACTGGTATTGTCTCAGTCAGGTCATTATATGCTTCATAGGTTAGGTGCTGCTGCTTTTAAGATTGTACCAAAGGCCTTTTTGACTGCCTTTGTTTTGTTACTTTAATTCTTCAAAATTTTTCCTAGAGACCAAAGATAATTCTATTTTCTAAGAATTTCAGGTTATATGATTTATACAGTTCATTTTAATGTGATGTGGTTTTGTTTTCAGAGTGGTATGACAAAGACAGATGCTGCTGTACAGACCCTTTCAGACATAAATCCCGATGTTGTGCTTGAGGTAAGCATTTCTGAGGTTTTTTCCTATCTTATCTCTTACAAATGTAAGAGTGCATTCCATCTTGCATTTTCTATCCAGAGTTTCTAGGCATAGATGCTTGATTATATGTTGATGCCACTAGTATGGACTTTTGAATATTTGATGGTTCAATCATACCGCCCATATTTTGTAAGCAAATTCCTCATCCTTATCAGTTTATTTTGTGTCTAGAGCTATACACTGAACATCACAACAGTGCAAGGTTTTGAAACCTTTATGTCCAGTTTGAAAAATAAATCATTTTGCCCAAATAAAGAAGGTAGCGGAGTGGACCTTGTCTTAAGCTGTGTTGATAATTATGAAGCAAGGATGGCTGTTAATCAGGTACCAGGTTATAGTTATGTTTTCTCTTTGTTTCTTCTACCTAAGAAAACAGTTGTAAATAGAGCTTTTTGCTTACTGTTATACAGGCTTGCAATGAACTGAATCAGACATGGATGGAGTCTGGTAAGCAAAGTTGTTCCTATATTTGTATTACCATAAGTGCAAATTGTGTACTATTAAGAGACCCATATCGAGTGAGATGCATTAAGATGCACTGTGAGTGAGATCTAATAAGGACCTAATTAATGATAGACTTTTCAGCTATTGAATCAGATATAAACAGTTGAGATGCACAGTGGTGAGATTTCATCATTTCAGATGTATATATATATGTATGTACGTATTTATCTGTAGGTACGGACATTTAGATGTATAGTCAAGCATACTCACATTTGTCCAACATGCAATTATTTTGCATGATTTGCTTTTAATTTTTTAATCATAGTGGAAAATCATTGTGGTATCCAATCAATTTTGATTGCCTAGTGAATATCTATATAAAATAGGAATACCTGTGTAAAGTCAAGGAAATTCACATGAAGAACATAAGTTTTGGCAGGTGTGTCTGAGGATGCTGTTTCAGGTCATATTCAGTTGCTGATTCCTGGTGAAACTGCCTGTTTTGCATGTGCACCACCTTTGGTATGCTTGACTTACCATTTATATGAATTTTGATGATGTTGGAGGATTCTCAATATAGGAATATGAAACATGAAGAATTGAAGATTGATCTTTTTTTCCTCATACATCTCTTTCTTAGGTTGTAGCATCTGGAGTAGATGAACGCACTCTTAAGCGTGAAGGGGTTTGTGCTGCATCTTTACCTACCACTATGGTAAAAGTTTTCTCTTCCAATCTCTTGGTGGCTCTCCTTATTGGGGAATTCTATTACTAAACTTGCTAGTGTTTGTGTTTTCAATGCTAGTTTGCTTAAAATCCATAGAGTAACCACAGAAATCTTGATGTTGCTTCTTATTATTTGGAAAGAAAAAGAAAAGAAAAATCTTGACATTGTCATTTTGAATTCAACTGAAGTGGACACTTGGCTTACTTACTCTGTAGTCTATAGTATACAGGCAGTGTCGACAATCTATAATTGGTTAATTGATATGTCAATGTATTATGTGGCATGGACAATACCACAGCTGTTGTTCTTATAGCAATTAATGTGATATGATTTTTTAGGGAGTGGTTGCTGGGCTTCTAGTCCAAAATACTCTCAAATACTTGCTGAACTTTGGAAATGTCTCCCCATACTTGGTAAGTCATATGTTGAAAACTCTCTCTCTCTTCCCCCCTCCCACCCCACCCCCCACACCAACCTTGCTGATGCTGCTTAGATCTCTATGTTAAGATTTGTATCCACTTCTGTTGGAAATAATTGCTGCATAGTGATCAGCCTGAATTTGGTTTATTTGGTTGCAGGGATATAATTCTCTTAAAGATTTCTTTCCAACAATGCAAATGAAGCCAAATCCTCAGTGTTCAAACTTTTCTTGTCTGGAACGGCAGGTAAAACAACTCAGATCCAGCGTTGGTGCACCCAAACTGGATCTATGAATTTTCACAAATTAGGTTACTTAGTTTCACTATTGACGCTAAAGACAATAACAACTGTGCAGAAGGAGTACTTGCTTGTCAAGCCGGCTAGGGATGCTGCAACTAAAGCAAAGATGGAAGCTGAAGCATCTTCAGCTACAGAATCTCCAGTTCATCTTGATAATGAATGGGAAATAAGGTGCATATACCAATAATGGACTGTTTTTGTCATATTACACTAATCCTTAGGACTTCATGAACAAACATTGTGCACATTCAGGATATTTTTCAGACTTGTGTATAAAAACTGAATTACATGCATTTAAGGGGAATAGCTTTATGGAAATGAAGGGATAATTTCTATGGCAACCTTACTTTCATTGATTATAAACAGAATAACGTACAATTTATCCTTTGATTTGTATTATTTTTGCAGTATTGTTGATGATAGCGACCTGGATAGGATAGATGTCAAAAGTTCAGGTAATTTATCCTTTTTCACGTTTCAACTTCTTACCAATTAGATGGATTTCACAGAAATTTCATTTCTCTTGCAGCCCAAATGATCCATTAGTATGACTATTAATAAAATATTTTCTTATGAAAGTGAAGTAGTTAGAGAATATTAAGTATATAACTATATGAATAAGCAACTAATTAAAAAATAATGTTTATTTGTCACTTATTTGCTCCTTGATCCGTCTTTTGATTTCAGATGCTCTTCCAGAAGGTCTTGTTCGCGAGCTTCCTAGTCCAGATGAGTTCCAAAAACCGCCTACTGAAGCCGCAGATACTACTATTGATGACCTAGAAGATCTTCGAAAGCAACTTGATGCCCTTAATTCTTAAATACATACATCAGATTGCTAAAGCTTCAGCAATCTTAGTTGATTTTTTTCATTATTTATAGTCACACCCTGAAGTGGGTGTACCGTGTACATGAGGTGGATAATACTAATTTCCATACATCCAAGATGCAGTTTTCTGAATGTCACATTAATTGGGATTTTTTTTGGTTAAATTCTCAAATTTATAAACCTTAACAGTTGAAACTTTCAAATATTACATTTGGTTTGGTTTTTTAACAAATACGACTGAATTTTTGTCTTTGTTTTGTTTGTTAACCTCTTTTCCCTTGGTTTTTCCGTACGCCAAAATCTCAATTTTTTTTTTTTTATAAAGAATCTTTGTGCCCACTGACCACTAACATCGATCAGCAGATTAAAAGTGGAACGATTATTATTTTTAACTGTATCTACCTGTCTTACCCAAAAAAAAAAAAACAGGTTGCTTAATTAAAATGTGGAAAAATTACAACTTAAAATTAAAAAATGAGCTTATGAAATGAAACAAACCGAACTCCAATACCTCCCTTGAACCCTAATTCAAACAAAGACCCAATTACCCTCAGAACTTCGTCTACGCCGGTTCACACAGTTCACGACAGCTCCGGCTCACCTCAGAACTTGTTTTCAGTAGTTCTTGGAATTCATTGATTTTCTTCCTTCGCAAAAAAACCAGAAAGAAAAAACAAAGGAAATGTCTGCTGTTGAAGAAGTATCAGAGAAAACGAATGCTCAAAGTGTTCCTGAAGCGAAAGAAGCAGAAGCAGAAGTTGAAGAGGACGAGGATGATGAACTTTCGTGGACATCGGACTCGGACATCGGAGATGCATTGGACTATTTGGACTCCAAGGACGATGACGAGGCAGTAAAGGTAGGTTTCAACATCAATTCGAGGCGTCCGAATGCTCATGGAGGCATTCACTCTCGCCCTAATAACTCAACCCTTCAGCCTCTCGCTAATCGCAACCAGAAGTTCACTACCCACATCCGAGCTTCACCTTTAGAGGTACACTTGCAACCCAAAACAGAATTTCAAAATTTTCAATTGTTTTTATTGGTGATGTACGTAAAACTTCTTCGCTGAAATACCCTTTTCATTATTTGGTTCTACTTCTGTTTATTATTTTATTATCAATTACGAGAAGCAGTTGTTGGGTTAATTAGATTAGAAATTTGTAATTTTTTATTGTTGCTGCTAATTTTCTCAAAAACTACATTTTGTAGGAGTGGGAAGGCAGGCTCAATGTTGGCATGTCCAACTCTGTTACAACTGCCATTCGTGGAAGTGTTCGAGACATGGCCATTGGAAGAACAAAAACCACCGAGAAAGCGGATCGTGCAACTGTTGAGCAGGTGAAAGACAGCATATTTTATTCATGGATTCTTTCTCTTTAAGCATTGGGACCATGTGTTATAGTTGATTGGTTTTGTGTTTTCACCAGGCCATTGATCCTAGAACTCGGATGGTTTTATTCAAAATGCTGAATAGTGGTGTATTTAATGATATCAATGGCTGCATATCTACTGGGAAAGAAGTACGTAATGCATCACCCTTATTTTTGCACCTGAAGTGATTTGTTGACATGGTATTTAATCTTTCTAGAGTGATGATAACTGCTGAATCTCCTAGTTTCGTCTGTTACATGGTTTAAGCATTTGGGGTCTCATCATGGAATTATTCTTTGTTCTTGAACAGGCAAATGTTTATCATGCAACGAAATCCGATGGCCAGGAATTCGCAATCAAAGTGTTTAAAACATCTATTCTTGTTTTTAAGTAAGTTGTGTTACACTTTTTATACAATTCCAATGTCTGATTGACATTTTAGCAACTTTGGACTGTTATAATGCCAAAAAATATAAACATGCATACACATCCATATGGTTTTTGAGAAATTTTTTCCAGGCCTAGCAATTTATAGCGTGCTGGATTTTTACCATATATATGTGCTTATATCAATAGCTTTCTTATATGTCTGATTTGTTTTGCTGTCCAAACAACTTCAGGGACAGGGATAGATATGTACAAGGGGACTACCGATTCAGACATGGATACTGCAAGCACAACCCGAGGAAAATGGTAAGGACATGGGCTGAGAAAGAAAGGAGGAATTTGCTTAGGTAAGACAAAAAAATTTAATATGGATAAGCTTTATTCTTTGTTGATAGCAGCACTAGTTTTAACCTTGTTCAAGTCTGTATATCAATGCTCTTGCCCTCACCTCTCTCTAATAAATATTATATGTGGAAATACAAAGAATTTTTATGCATTTTGTGCAGTGGTTTTTAGCTCAAACCTACAAAATTTCTCTTTCAGTCTTGATAAAGCCCCAAACCTGTGTTTTTATTATGAGGCTGGTTTTGTCATGCAAAATTATTTATGTGCAATGGTTTGTTAAAATGCAGGTTAAAGGCCGAAGGAATTAGGTGCCCAACTCCAGTTCTTTTAAGACTTCATGTTCTCGTCATGGAATTCATAGGTATGTCTATTGTGCCTACTTGAAAGGAACATATATTCTCATGGGTGTGGCAATATCAACTTGATTAGGTCATATAGAAGATAAGAAGAAAATAAAAATAAACATCAACTTGATTTGGTTGTTAAGCCCTTGTGACCATGCATATATCTTGGAAGTTCAAGTGGCTATCTACTTTCACCTTTTTTTTCCCTTCTGGCAACAGTATTGAGTCTAGGCTTTGTAAGCTAACCTTAGCTATTGAATTCTATCACAGGGAAGGCAGGTTGGGCAGCACCTCGTCTGAAGGATGCTGCGTTATCACTGGACAAACTGCGAGAAGGTTATATGCAGGTGTGCCTAAATCCTTGATGACATTATTGTATGTGATAATAATTACAATACCAGAACCTTTTGGCTAAGATAGTGGAAGTAGGGACAGATGTACAGGACTTAAATGCTTTCAATTTATTTTTTTCTGTTGCTAGTCTTGGTGAGGCTCCTTGTGAAAGTGCAGCCCACATAAAGGCAACCTTTCTAGATCTGTTTCTGGATTGTATATGCTGGATTTATAATATGGTTGGCTCGTGTTGGAGGAGCCATACTAGTGTTCATAGGGAATAGCTTAGTCTTATCATATGTTAAGTTCTTGCTTTCTACTCTATAGATTATTATTGAGAAACCTTTAAATTATTAAGTTTATGCTTCTAAAAAAGTTTTTTTTTTTTGTTACTGGAATGACGTCGCAGTGATTCTTTGCAGATGATTATTGCTATGCGAACGTTATATCAGAAGTGCAAACTGGTGCATGGAGACCTCAGTGAATACAACATACTTTATTTTGAGGTGTGCATTGCAATTAACAGCTTTGAAGTTTGAACTCATCGTACATGATAGTATGCAATGTTTCTTATATATTCCCTTGCTCTTTGGCAGGGCCACTTGTACATTATTGATGTTTCTCAAGCAGTTGATCTGGACCACCCTCATTCCCTTGATTTCCTACGTGAAGATTGTGTCCATGTATCTGTAAGTCCTTTGTACTGAAGTAACTGGCTAAACCCCTTTTTGTTCTCTTCTCCTTTTAAAAAACATAAGTAATGCATTCAGTGCGATGAACTTATCATGCATTTGGTGGCACACAGGACTTCTTCAAAAAACATGGTGTAGCTGTTATGACAATTCGGGAGCTCTTTGATTTTATAGTTGATCCGTGTATTGCTGATGATGCAGTGGACAGTTACCTGGATCTGGTTTGATTCTATCCTTTTGCTTTCAAATGTTTAAAGAACTTAGGTAAGATCTCTATTTGACTGGCTTTGTCTTCAGGTGCAACAAAAAGTTGTGGCAAGAGGAGATGTATCTGCAGAGGAAGAAATTGCAGACAAAGTATTTGTGCAGGTGATAATAATATAATATATCATTGAAGTTGCTTATATATATAAACATGAATGCATTAGTGTTATTATGGGCATGCAAACTTTTTGAGATATTCATTTGTTTTTCTTCTCCTCTTTCCAGTCATACATTCCAAAGACACTAGACGACGTGAAGAATGCTGAGGAGGATGTAATACGGTTAACCAGTGGGGGGGACACTGGAGACATGTACTATAAAACTATTACAGGACTAAAGCAGGCCCTTTCTCAAGACCAACTAGCTCCATCTGAGAAAGAGCGGCAACAGGATGTTACTGCTGTAGCGAAGACTTCTGTGAATCCAGATGATCATTCTGAAGCTTCTGAGACTGAATCCGACTCTGATACTGATGAAGAAAACTCAAGCGAAGCAGAAACGGGGAGTTCCTACCCTATAACCAAGGCACAGGATCCTCTTGATAAGAAATCTGCTAGGAAAGAGAACAAGAAGAAAGTCAAAGAAGAGAAGAGGGAATCCCGTAAAACTAAAGTGCCAAAGGCTCTAAAGAAAAAAAAGAAGAAGCTGGCCAAAGCCCACAAGACCAGGTAGCTGCTTGCGATGACTTAGAGCAAATATATAGGCACTGCTTTTGTAGAGTGCGTTCAGGAAAAGTTTTTCGTTATTAGAAATTAGAAAGAAAAAAAAAAGGAACAAATTTCATAAGTACAACATATTCTTTGATATATGAGAAATGCAAGCTTTCTTTTTGTTTCGAGCATGTCATGATGGTCACTGAAGTTGTGAGGATCATATTAACTTTCATGTACATAGCCATAGTTGTATTTTCATTTGGCATATTTCCTTTCTCAAGGATAGAGTTATATTCTAGAATTTGGCCAATTAGAATTGGATATTGAAGGACATTTCAATCCAATAATTTTGATTCCAATTTGATAACAAATGATTAATCCAATTCGACTTTTAAACATAACATATAATTTATTTGCATTTATAATCTTCCATTCATAAGTAAAAGTAATTTAAGCAATTAGGTATATATTGAAAACATATTTAAACAATTTTACTTTTTTGATCAAACCATTTTCCTTATTATACTAAAAAACAAAAAGTAGATAAATATAATTTAAAATTATGAGTTATTCCATGGACTTCTTTTTGTATATAGAGAAAAAGGGTATTTCTCAACCCAAAAAAAGCCACTTAAAAATATAATAATAACTGAAAATGTCGCTAACTTAATAATAACTACTGTAATATCTATATGGACAGCAAATATATCTATTAACTATACGACTGATTCGGACTGAATTCGTTGACTGCCTTCTCAGTATACGACTAAACAGAGTTAAAAGGCTTTTGGGCCTCCTTAGTCCCAGACTTAGCCCACCGAGGCACCAATAAAGCCTAGGATGGACAATCGAAACGTTGTCGTTTTGTATTACCTAACTAAACATCTTAAACGCTGTCGTTTTTTTCGCGTTACTGATTTCCCCACCAATTCCATTCTAACTGCAAAATTCGCAGCAGCGGCTGCTTCTGCTAAAACCCAAAACAATACTTCTTCTTCTTCGTGGGACGCGAAAATGTCGAACCCTGCAGAGCAAACCCTAGCAGTAGCAGCAGCATCAGCATCAGAAGAAGAAGAAGCAGAACAGAGAGGGTCTGATAATGATAACACAAGCGAGCAGTCCCAAGAATGGGAGACCATGGCTCGAGCTTGGCTCTGCTCGTTCCCGGAGGCCAGAGCCGTATCCATGGCCGAGGTCGAGGCCTGGATAGACTCCAACTTCGATTTCATACCCGAAGGCATCAAATCCATGCCTCGTGCCGACCTCTGTCAACGCCTTATTTCCATTCAGAATTGCATGAGACTCCCCAATCAGGTCCTCATTCTTTAATACACCATTTTTCGGTTTTTGATTTTGTTAAAGATGGAATCTTTGTGTAATTAAGCCAATTGGGTTTAATACGATGAGATTTTTGGGCGCAGTAACGCTCTGTAATCTGGAATTATAAAATGGGAAATTAGTTAAAGCCCTTAATTGCATTTATTACTAGCGGTTATATTGGTTTGGGACCTGGGATAATTTCATTATAGTCACTGTCACTCTGACAGTGAAGTGCACCAAGTGGTTTGCTTAAAGTTGTAGACTTTGTAGGTGCTCTCTGGAAGTTGACAAGGCAATTGAGGTTGTGGTAGAATTAATATGAGCCATGATTTGGGGAAAAACACCATTAAGGTTCGAATAAAAAATGTGGTTGAACATGTTTGGTTTTCAATTTTAGGTTGATGCTCTTCTAATACAATGCATTAAGTGTTGACATCGTTTGTGGAATATTATTGTGGCAGGACAAAGAAGAAAACCAACTTGATACACCTCACGCTCGATTTCAACGCACGGATCAATGGAGACCGGTTTATTCGTGGTTAGAGACTTTGGACAAAGACGAGGTGGTTAAGTCCAAAGACATATCTGACTGGCTAACTGCAAACCCGAAGATCCAAGAACAGTTGTGCTCGAGACATTCCCGGTATCATTTGATGCACTACATCAAGAAGTGCCATATGAAGATACTGAAGAGGCGGGAAAAGAAGAAGGTATTGAATACTTCTTGTTTTAGCTCAATTAGCGTAGAAATTTTCAAGAGTCTGTTTGAAGATGCTGATGCTTCCTCCATATCAGTAAGATTTTTGTCTCAGTAGCTCTTCTTCCTTGTGATTGTGGCCTCAAAAGATCTTTATCATTATTAGACTCAGGAAGCATTTTTTGATTGATACATCCATTAACTTCGTTATAAGCTTCAAGTTGGTGAATGCATTGACTAAATGATCATGATCTAATCAAAAGTTTCACTTGACTGATGTGTGTATCTTTAAGCGATATAAATAAATTACATACCTGCATTTCTCCTGTTGAACAGGGTGTCCAGCAGCCTGAAAGACCAGCGCCTCTGAAGGTTCACAAAGATGTGATGAGGAAGCAACCAGCTCTGCTGCCATGTATGAATCATTTATAGAGTTATTCTATATAGTTTAGGGGATATTTGAATGCCCACTGTTAATGGAATGATGGGTGTGCTTTCTTCATTTGAGGCACAACACCATTCTCCTAGTTTGGCTGCATTATAAAGAATGAAGCCATCGCCTAAAATAGACAGCAACATTTGAAAGTCCAGGAAGTCTTGAGACCGGATTCAAGATTTTAAGTTGCCATATGGACTATGTTATATGTTGTGCCACATGCTGCATTTTTCTATCCTCATTTTGTGTTCTGACTCAATTTTTTTGGTTCAATCTGCTTCCCAGCTCCACTTTCTGTTGGAAATTCATTAATCAATGTACCTAAAGATGGTGATGCATATTTGACAAAACGAAAGGAAGCATTTCAGAAATTTGAGATGTAAGTCAACATTCATCTTTTGTGTTGTATCTTATGCTACAGAAATTATATTGCTGTTCATTGACTACTTATGTTCATGTGGTTTCAGCTTAGTGGAGTTGGAGAAGCTGCTTTCCCCCGCCTTTTTAAAGCGTCAAGATGTAAACAGATGAAGGAACCCTGAAATACAGAACTTGTGCCCCTGCCCTGCCTGCACATATGTATTCTGTAATCTATCAAGGGATTTGGTGCTTGGTTAAAAGTTTTTCGTTTTTAACTGATCCAAATGATATCTCTCTAGGAAAAGCCAGATTTGTATCTGAAAAACCACCTTTGAACGAGCGAAGTCATAAATTGATTTTCCTTGTCAATCTTACCAAACTTGTGGATAAATTAATCATTAACCTTTATGTATGCACAACGACTCCTAATTTCGTCGACATAAGACTTTTTAACCACAACTTTCATATTCAAGATAACATCATTAATGGAGGTGTGTGGGATTCACCTATGTAATGGGTCTCGCCTATAAAGTTGTGCTATATAATGTGGTCCAAATAGTTTTATTAGTTTAAAAGAATATGCTTTGATCCGTCTATCTTTACGTATGCATGGACTTGAGCGTATGCCGAATAATGCTTAGCGACGGCCCTGTATTTGGTTTGCGTGTACAGAAGCACCATTTGTCAGTTCATTTGCAAGATTATAAGAATGGTCTATTAGCCACTGGTTTGCGTATAACCATGGTCTATAAGCCCCATTTGGTTTGCGTATAAGAATGGTCTATTAGCCACTGGCCAACTAGGTTATTTTGAAATTTTGGAATTCTCATTTATTAAGATTTAATCATCCCCTGGCAAAAGAGTAGGGAACAAGATTGACTCTCTCTCTCTAGAAAGTCAATGGCACTTCGGCATCTTTATCCCATCTTTTTCTTTTCTTTATGTCTGAACTGAAAGTACATTTTCTACCAATCAACGAAGCAAATAAAAAAATACCAAAATTGTTAATTAGAAAAGGAAAAAAGAATAAATAACTACATAAATACATGAATCTGGCCAAAAAATAAAACTACAAAAATTAATACAAGTATACAGCCAAAGGTTGACAAAAACAGCAAGGACTTTAAAAGTGTTAAAAGACAGATTCAGTTGGCCTGCTATAAATCTGACTGAGACATCAATGCTAAATATATTGGTTTGATCATTTTGGACAGGGCCACACACATAACGGGCGTTCCACAACCACAGATGGAGGGCCTCAACTGCTTGTCCCAGAAAGTTGCAGTAGTAATATTGGTTTTGTCGGTACATATTTTCTCAATAGCTCATGGTCACAATAAGCATGGAGGTGATGGGGTACAGCCGCTGTCAAAGATTCAAATCCACAGAACTGTTTATGAGCTTCACGAAAATGCTTCTGTCAAAGCCTACCCTGTCCTTCTTGGCACCAAGGTAACAACATCAACTACTTCTCTTGCAGTTTTCACTGTTACCCACTATATCTTGTTAATTTCATTGTAACAGTGGTAGCTATGGAGTCCTTGATTTCAGCTCACTTTATATGCAGGGAGGAGATTCTGAGTGGGTAACTGTGGAAGTTGCTAGTCCTAACCCTTCTGAAGATGACTGGTTGGCAGTCTTTTCCCCAGCAAATTTCAAGTAATGTCCACCTTGCTGAATCTTATGAAAGTGCATCGCTTGTTTATTGCACTATTATTGCATTAGATGACTACAATTCAAATATATACAAATCAACTCAAAATGCCTTAGTCCCTAGCACATGGCAGGATTGTGTGGGTTTTGTTAACTAGATTTTTGCTGACCCTCCATTTCCAAATATCTTAAGCTTTTGGGTCCAATGGTTGTCTAACATAGTATCGGGCCACAATCCTGCATATCACTGATGTTTGCTGCATAATTTTTGCCCCCTACGTATGTTAAAGTTTGTAGATTAAAGAATTCAATCTATTATGGCAGCTCATCGACCTGTCCATCTGATAACTCTAGACAACAGGCTCCATATATATGCTCAGCTCCAATAAAGGTGCGTGTTATTGCAGTATTACCTCTCTTGAAATTTTGGGCAAGTTATAGCTCTTAATTTCGTACTGAAATCTTGTTTTCATTTCAGTACAAGTTTGCCAATGATTCCAGTGCTGATTACAATAAGACGGGCAAAGCATCTCTAAAATTTCAATTGATCAATCAACGGGCAGATTTTTCATTTGCATTATTCTCCGGCGGGCTGTCTAACGTGTGTTCATGGCTCTTCTCTTTTAGCTAACTGTTTGCTTCATGTAATATTATCATCATTGTTTAAAAATTTCAGCTAATTAGTTGGTTGATTTTTGAAATAATAATGGCACTTCTAGTGTGTGTGTGTTTTACCTTTTCCTGCTAACAATGGCACTTCAAGTGTTTTCTAAGTATATATTCGTACAATGCAGCCAAAACTGGTGGCAGTTTCTAATGTTATAAGTTTCACAAATCCAAAGGCACCCCTTTACCCACGTCTTGCTCAAGGGAAAGACTGGAATGAGGTACGTTTAGTTTTATTTTTTACTTAGAACTGTTCTATTCATGGAATCTGGTTGTGAATTTCCAAGGCTGAGACATGCAGAATCTGTGTATGGCTTATGGAAAAAAGTTATATAATCTGGTCATACTGATAAAGTACTGCATTTTCTTTTCATGCATTAATTTTCATATATGAAATGTGATCAATTGCTAACATTTATCCATGGAACTGATATATGATGATGATGGTTTCCCTATTATTGAGGCTAATATGGATGAACAGTTTAGTATGTTATCATCTGGTATACCTCCCAAGTAAACAAAATAAATGTAATGGAATGACGTTATTTATGATATAAATGTGCAACCAAATTTCAAAACATGTTGATTGTTTTACTCTTATTCAGATGACAGTAACCTGGACAAGCGGCTATAACATCAATGAAACTGTACCTTTTGTTAAGTGGGGTCTCAAGGGAGAAGCTCAAACTCGATCTCCAGCAGGAACATTGACTTTTAGTCGAGGCAGCATGTGTGGTATGGATCATATGATCAATCTAATTTGAACAGCATGGCTAAATGAACTCTGAACAGGGAAAATATACCCACATATATGCTAGATGAAAAAGAAAAATAATACAAGGAAATTATTATAACTGGGTTCTTGTAATTTGTAGGTCCACCAGCTCGAACAGTTGGTTGGCGTGATCCTGGTTTCATCCATACAAGTTTTCTGAAGGATTTGTGGCCAAATTCATTGTATGTTTTGAAAATTCAAATTTATTTTTAAAAGGAACTATAAAGATAGCTGTTCATTTCTTAAGTCTGTTATAAATGGTGATTGTCTATGTAGGTACACTTACAAGCTTGGCCATAGGTTATCAAATGGTTCCTATATCTGGAGCAAGTCCTACTATTTCAAGTCATCACCGTATCCAGGGCAGGACTCATTACAGCGTGTTGTTATATTTGGTGACATGGGAAAGGTAATTTCAAGAGAATCAAAACTAACAAGCTTGGGGGACAATCTTGAATGCACAAAGAGAATTATGCCACTACACACATGTCCCACATCGTTTTGTGATATTTAATTTCTACATGTAGGTACCTATATGTTTATCTTTAATGTAGAAGAAAATTTACTTTTCCTACCACATATTTCAGGCTGAGCGTGATGGTTCAAATGAATACAGTAATTATCAGCCAGGCTCACTCAATACAACAGATCAACTGATCAAGGACTTACATAATATTGACATAGTTATTCACATAGGAGATCTTAGCTATGCCAATGGATACATCTCACAGTGGGACCAGTTCACATCACAGGTGGAGCCCATTGCATCAACTGTACCATATATGGTTGCAAGGTTTGCATGCTTGTTTTATCCTTTTTGCTGTGCATGATGTATACTTGAACTGCTTGTATAAGTTCACATTTTCTTCTGAAACTTACATGAAGTACTCCAACAGTGGCAATCATGAACGAGATACACCAGGGACTGGATCCTTCTATGACACTAATGATGCAGGTGGTGAATGTGGAGTGCTAGCTGAGACAATGTTTTATGTTCCTGCTGAGAACAGAGCTAAGTTCTGGTAAATAACATGAATGCTTCTATGATTTACTATGATTGGTTAGGGAAGAAATATGTTAGAGAATTCAGTTAGCTAACCAAATATTTTTTGAGCATGTCATGTTATTTGAATCAACACTGAAAAGCATACCAAATTACCAGTTAACCAATAAATTGGTTATTGGTTAGCTTAGCATTTTTTGGAAAGATAAGATATCAGTTGTTGGTTCTGGCCTAATGATTCTGTTTGCCCTGATTTTCTAGTTTTCCACTGGGCCGTTATATGATTAGTCCAACCATTGATATACTTTTAAGCCCCTTACGAAATTCTTATTGTAAATTTTGTTTACAGGTATTCCACAGATTATGGTATGTTCCACTTCTGTATAGCTGACACTGAGCATGATTGGAGGGAAGGTTCTGAGCAGTACAAATTTATTGAGAAATGTCTTGCATCAGCCGACAGGCAGAAACAGCCTTGGCTGATATTTGCTGCTCATCGTGTTCTTGGTTATTCCTCTGACTATTGGTATGGGGTAGAGGGTTCATTTGAAGAGCCTATGGGAAGGGAAAGCATGCAAAAGCTTTGGCAAAAGTACAAGGTGGACATTGCATTTTATGGCCATGTCCATAATTATGAAAGAACATGCCCCATTTACCAGGTATGCAAATCATACTAGCATTTACTGAGAAATTGCACCATGTTCCAGAAAATTTTTACTTTTCTTTTGTCAACAAGCATTTTCTAATGCATGATTCTCAGACTTACCAGTTTAAATAATTTCTTAGTTACTATTCTGATCATCATCGACTGTATCTGCAGAATCAGTGTGTAAATACAGAAAAGTCTCATTATTCAGGAACTGTGAATGGAACCATCCATGTTATTGTGGGTGGAGGAGGTAGCCACTTATCAGATTTTAGCCAAGTGCAGACAAGTTGGAGCCTTTTCAAAGATCATGACTTTGGATTTGTAAAGCTTACAGCATTTAACCACTCGTTGCTTCTCTTGGAGTACAAGAAGAGCAGTGATGGGAAGGTCTATGATTCCTTCACAATCTCAAGGGACTACAGGGATGTCTTGGCCTGTGTACATGATGGCTGTGAACCAACTACTTTAGCCACATGAAGTATCACCTTACATTCTTTTCTGATCAAACAATGTATGTATGCTCGACAAGAAATTGGCTGTTAATTATCGAAGCAAATAAGATACAACTGATTTTAGGGGATTAAAACTCGTGTAAATGCTATAGAATCTTCTCAAATTATTTACAACAAACAAAATAAAATATTACTTACAATATATGGAGGCCATAAATTAGAAGTGTCTTGTACCAGTCACTACAGAATGTGTGCTTAGGTGAATTGATGACCCTTGATCCCCCTCTTATCTTTCTGCATTATGAAAGAGAAGTGATAGCAAAATCCATTGTACAGTGAATACTACATTAGAATCATTGGTTTAGAACTCTTACACTGTTACACATATAAATAAGAGTTTGTTTTCAAAATTATGCAGAATATGAGATGAAACTTAAGGAGTTTGTACCACTTTAGATGCATAAAGTATTATCATCTAACACTTTTTTATGATCAAACAATGTAATGTATGTCAGCCATAATTTCTGAAGCAAATAAGTTGTATATGCATTTGATTTAGTGGATAAAAACCGGAGTAAACACAACAAGAACCTTCTCAAATAATTCTCAAAAATCAAAGTTAAAATGTACTATACAATTATTATATGGAGACCAGAAATTAAAATTTTTCAGTACTAGTCACTGCAGAATGTGTGTGCTCTCTGGTGCATTGATGACCGATATTCGGGGGTTGCTAGAACCTGAATCATTTGTTTAGTTCTTCATTTCTTATCCGACCCCTGACCCAATCTACAAAAGGCCAAAATAACACAATTTTCTTTTCAACTTGCTTAATTTCTAGCTCCATTTTCTGGGGCAGATTGCTTAATCAGCCTCCCTAAAGATGGTGATGTATGTATATAAAAACAATCTCTTGAGGAAAACCCAGATTTGCAGGATCTGGTCATAAAATCTAGAAGAATGAGTCATTAAGCTTGATTGACTCTGACATTTAGTAAAGATATTAATGTCAAACAAATTTAAAAAATGAATTAGGGGTCTAGTATTGCATAATCCTACGTAATATGCTTTATTCAATACATCTTTCCAGATGCATGGAGATAAGCATTCCGAATTATGCTACGAAATTTGGTAACTTGCTCACATTTGCTAATCCTATTAGTTTGGGTATACAAAATATAAAAATAATTCTATTTTTTGTCATATTTGCAAAAAAGATAGCTATAATTTAATCATCACCCAGCAATAATAAGAACTTTTTTTGAGATAAAGTTGGTTCAATTATGAAGTTTGGCTATGGGAATGCAATAAATGAAGATCACCAAGAATATAATATTGGGCAATATTGGTCTCTATACTCTCACGTGGTATTAGCATTTCGGTATCTTGGGGTCTCCTTCTTGTTCTTTTCCTTGTGTCTAAAAGAAGTTTCACGAAAACATCACAATTAATGACAATCAGAACAAAACTCAAAACATAAAACTAAACTTTATTTACAAACAATTTACCAACAACATTAATCAAATGCTTGTATAATTTCTTTTTACATATTACTACCAACAACAATGACCATTCACACATGTATAAGTCATTTCTCATGTTTAAATACAATTATTCACACAATTAATGATCATTCACACAAATTAAATGCGATCATCTGAGTATAGCAACTTAGGAAGAACCAATCAGAATGCATTCATTTCAACACATTGACAGTAGATTATGGCTGACTTACCTAAACCAGAATGCATGCACAACTTGCCCAATCAACACACACTACTACACTAGAGGTGGGTGACTTACCTAAAACCTATATATATTTTTGGTCATATTTGCAATAAAGATAGCTACCATGCGGCTATCTATAATTGAATCAACACCTTGCGATAAGAAGAAATTTTTTTAAGATAAAGTTTGTTTGTAGACAATAATAGATTGGGTTCATGAGTTTTCGTTTGGAAATCTTTTTATTTGGCTGAGTTTTCGATTAAAAATTTTTTTTTTTAAAAAGTTTATGAGTAATTTATTATAAAAAATTTGGACATGCAATCAATGAAGATCACGAAGAATACAATATTGGCAATGGCAATTTTAATCTTAATTCTCACGTGGTATAGCATTTCGGTATCGTGTGGTCCAATATTTTTTCACTCCTTCTGTTCTTTTGGTTTTATCTAAAGAATTATCAACAAAGCATCACAATTAATTATTGACAATCAGACACACAAAAATTGATTAATTATGATAAAAGACGGTATTTAACTAAAAAAGGAAAGAGAGTGTAATTTTTTATTAAAAAGAAATTTTTGATAATATAAAGACTGTTAGACAGATTTGCTTTTAGAGCATCCAACCCAAATTATTATATGGGAATTTGGATTGAAGTGATTTAAAAGTTGAAATACTCATGGATAAAACTATTTTTTGTATGAGTTTTTGGTACTACATCTGTAAGAGGGTTTTAACTTTTATCTCTTTAAGGTTTGTGTGTTTCAAAAAATGTGGTCCCTAACGTTACTCAGTATTCAATGATCATGTTGTCTGAGGATGATATTAACTATATTAGATCATTTCAAACAGGTCACATGTGAATGAATATACCTTTACAACTTCCAATAATGGATAAATTTTTCCATGTTGCCAGTGTTACCAATACTCTCAAATGACAAGTATACAATACATGTATAATAATTTGAATGAATATTATAGTGTTGTGAAGTATTTTAAATATTCGAGGTGGGATTTTATAATCTCAAACAGCTATAAATAGTGGTGAGACATGAATGCTAAACTTACTGGGGTTTGATCATTTTGGACAGCTAGGGTCACACACATTATGGCTGTTCGAAAACCACTGATAGAGGGCTTGAGCCTCATGCCTCTCAAAGTTGCATTGATTTTGGTTTTCTTAGTTCATTTCACAGTAGCTCATGGTCACACTAAGCATGGAGGTGCAGGTGATGGGGTACAGCCATTGTCCAAAATTCAAATCCACAAAGCTGTTCCTGGGATTCATGAAAATGCTTCTGTCAAAGCATAACCTGTACTTCTTGGCACCAAGGTAACAACATTAACTAAAATGTATATCTGTTTCAACAGGGTTAGATAGGAACTAGGGAGTCTGATAAATGTATGTCTGTTTCACTCGGTGCAGGGTGAAGATTCTGAGTGGGTCACTGTGGAAGTTGTTAGCCCTAATCCTTCTGAAGATGATTGGATAGCAGTCTTTTCTCCTGCAAAATTCAAGTAATTATGAAGTGCATTGCTTGTTTTTTGGATAGAGTGTGATTTCTTGGATAACTACAATTTCACATATACACAAATGAACTCAACAAGGCCCCTTAGACCACAGTACAAGGAAGGGCTGTGTGGATTTTGTTACCTTGATATACACATTGTTAGCTCATTTCCTAATTGCTTAAGTTTTACCCTTTTTGGGTTCAACGGTTTGTCTAACATGTTATGATCGAAGCTCGAAACCTTTAATCTTGAGAGTTTGAAACCTCCGATTCTCATTCCTCACCTATTTGCTAATTTGAAAGGGGAAAGACGATGCTACACCTATATCTTTTGTTTGCTTCTCCATGTATCCATGTGCACGTAAGGACGGGTGTTAACTTATTCCTCAACACTATATGGTCTTGGGGTCAGATTTTTCTGACAGATTTTTCACATAATAAAAGATGCAGGGGAACTATTTGCCTAGTGTACAAGTGCACATATATTTCTTCATTGTTAAATATAGGGCCACAATCTTGCATAAACCTGGGGTTTGCTGCATAGTCTTTTCTCTCTCTCTCTCTCTCTCTCTACAAATTTTAAAGCTTGTAGACTATTGAATGCAATCTCTTATGGCAGCGCAACAACCTGTCCATCCAATGAAGACATGTATGTTCCATATTTATGCACATCTCCTATAAAGGTACATGTTATTGGCTTATTGCAATGTAATCTATCTTGGAATTCAAGGCAATTATAGCACTTTAATATGCTCTAACCAATTTCGTACTGAAATCTTGTTGTTTCCATTTCAGTATAAGTATGCCAATTATTCCAATGATGGTTATGCAAAGACGGGCAAAACAACTTTGAAATTCAAATTGATCAATCAGAGGGCAGATTTTTCATTTGCATTATTCTCTGGCAGGCTGTCAGAGGTGTGCTCATGTCTTCTCTTCTTCAGCTACTTGGTTGCTTCACACAATATTTATATATATCAATTCAAGTGTTTTCTAAGTTTATATTTTCGTGTAATTCAGCCAAAATTGGTGGCAGTTTCTAATGCTCTAATTTTCGGGATCCAAAAGCACCCCTTTACCCACGTCTTGCTCTAGGGGAGCAGTGGGATGTAGTAAGTCTATGTTGCTTTGATTTACTACTTTTCTTTTCATGGAAATCTGAATGTGAAATCCCAAGACTAGGACAGTATCTCTGTCTGCCTTCTTGAAAAGTAATATAATTTGGTCAAGTGATAACTAGTAGTCCAATTTTCTTTTTCTTTATCCTTATATGCATTTATGAAATGTGATCCCAATGGTAACCTTTGTCCATGGTACTGATATGATGATGATAATAATGATGTTTTCTCTATTATTGATATCAATTAAAAAAGGGTTGGTATCAATTACTATTGATGTCATCATCAATCTGGGGTCTGCAATCTGCATTGAGTTGCTGACTCCAGAGTGCACCAATTATTGTTGAGGATAATGGCTAACCACCCAAGTAAGCAAAATAAATTAATGTAATGCAGTGATGTTGTGTATGAAATACATGTGCAACCAAGTCTCTAAGAATGTTACTTGTTTTACTCTTATGCAGATGACAGTAACCTGGACAAGTGGCTATAACATTAATGAAGCTGTACCTTTTGTTGAGTGGGGTCTCAAGGGAGAAGCTCAAACTAGATCTCCTGCAGGAACATTGAATTTTAATCGAGGCAGCATGTGTGGTATGGATCATATGATTACTAAGGCTAACTGAACCATAAATGCCAAATCAAAAAACTTCTTGTATTGAAGTTCTTCTTGTAATTTGCAGGTCCACCAGCACGAACAGTAGGTTGGCGCGATCCGGGTTTCTTCCATACAAGTTTTCTCAAAGATTTGTGGCCAAATTCATTGTATGCATCTTGAATATTAGATTTTATTTCTTAAAAGGAACTACAAAGATCATGAAAGATAGTTGTTCTGTTGTTAAGGTTGTTATGCTGATTGTCTATGTAGGTACACTTACAAGCTTGGCCATAGGTTGTCCAATGGTTCCTATATCTGGAGCAAGTCCTACCATTTTAAGTCATCACCGTATCCGGGGCAGGACTCATTACAGCGTGTTATTATTTTCGGTGACATGGGAAAGGTACCATCACAAAAATGAAGGGGGGAGACTATGCCACTACACACATGTCACGCATCATTATGTGACATATAATTTCTACAAATATAGCTGCCTAGATCATGTTTATCTATCTTTGTTCATACAAAAGAAAATTTACATTTTCCTCTCACAAATTTCAGGCTGAGCGTGATGGTTCGAATGAATACGCTGATTATCAGCCGGGTTCACTCAATACCACAGATCAATTGATCAAGGACTTGGATAACTATGACATTGTTTTTCACATAGGAGATATGCCCTATGCCAATGGATACATCTCACAGTGGGATCAGGTCACATCTCAGGTGGAGCCCATTTCATCAACTGTACCATATATGGTTGCAAGGTTAGCAGGCTTGTTTTATCCTTTGTGCTGCGCGTGATGTATATTTAACTCGTATAAGTTCACATTTTTCTCTAAAACTTACAAGAAGTGCTCCACCAGTGGCAATCATGAAGGAGATGCACCGGGGACCGGATCCTTCTATGACACTAATGATTCGGGTGGTGAATGTGGAGTGCCTGCTGAAACTATGTATTATGTTCCTGCTGATAACAGAGCTAAGTTCTGGTAAATAGCATGAATGCTTCTATGATTTGTTATATGACTGGTTAGTGGTTAGAGAAGAAAGATCATAGAGAAGTTAAACTTAGTTAACCAAATATTTTACAAACAGGGTAATTAAGTTACATGGGGAATTGGGGATACAATGTTATTTTGAGTCAACACAGAAAAGTATAATGTTACATTGTAATTGTTCTTTACAGGTATGCCTCAGATTATGGCATGTTTCACTTCTGTATAGCTGACACTGAACATGATTGGAGGGAAGGTTCTGAGCAGTACAATTTCATTGAGAAGTGCCTTGCATCAGCTGACAGGAATAAACAGCCTTGGCTGATATTCGCCGGTCATCGCGTTCTTGGCTATTCCTCTAACTCTTGGTATGGTTTGGAGGGTGCATTTCAAGAGCCTATGGGAAGGGATGACATGCAAAAGCTTTGGCAAAATTACAAGGTGGACATTGCATTTTTTGGCCATGTCCATAACTACGAAAGAACATGCCCCATTTATCAGGTATGCAAAAGATAATAGCATTTACTGGGAAATTGTGCACCATCTTCTGCACAAAGTTCCATATTTTTTGTTGTCACTAAGTATTGCCTAATGCATGATTCTGATGTCCTTTATTATTTTTGTGTGCTGCAGAATCAGTGTGTGAATTCAGAAACAACTCATTATTCAGGAACTGTGAATGGAACAATCCATGTTGTTGTTGGTGGAGGAGGCAGCCACTTATCAGATTTTAGTACATTGAAGACAGTTTGGAGCTTATATTAAGATCTTGACTTTGGCTTTGCAAAGCTTACAGCATTCAACCACTCATCGCTGCTCTTCGAGTACAAGAGGAGCAGTGATGGGAAGGTCTATGATTCCTTCACAATCTCAAGGGACTACAGGGATGTCTTGGCCTGTGTTCATGATGGCTGTGAACCAACCACTTTAGCTACATGAAGTATTATCATCTTTACACTCTTTTCAAGCAATGTATGCATGCTTGACAAGAAATTGACCATTAATTACTGAACAAAAGTTGTAGACATTTTCCCAATAGCCCAGAATTCATGTTTACAACAAGACCTGGTTGGCTTTGTGGATTTCTATCCCACCCAAATGAATAAATTAATTTTTCCTTGATTCTCTTTGATTCTTCACTCATGTTTAAAATTTAAAAAAGAAATTCCTGTAAGGAAATAAAAGTCTGCTCAAACCACACCTCTGCACTACTGTTCCAAGTGCAATTGGCCAAATATTTGGTTTAGTGAAAACTGGTGGAAGATAGAGATAAGAGTTCAAGGTTAGGATGGGATCTATGAGATAAGACTTTTATAGGATTAATCCTAATCTTGGACTCATATCTTTATCTCCCACCAACTTTGGTTAAACTCAATCACTTGGCGAATGGGGCTCAAACAGTTATACAGCTAAGGATGTGGAAAAGGCCTAAAGGGTCACTATAACGTTACTTGAAAAGTATGGAACAGCAAGAAAACAAAGAAAGATAGTAAAAAAAATTGTTTATATACAAAAAATTTGGATTGTTTTCATTTTTTTCCTTCCTTTGGCTAATCGGAACACTTATTTGGATCTGATTCATGTAGAAATGTGTTGGTACGAATTAAAGTAATGGTCCATATAATACCAAGATCCAAACATATTCAGAGCTAAGCTTTTACAACATTTTGGCATCTTAAACTATAAAAAATAAAAATAAAAAAAAATAGAAAAAACCAAACGTTGTGCTCACGTGCAACAAAGTAATGCATTTTGACAGTTGCAGACATGCATAATGCATTATGATACAGACGTACCGTTCCCTTCCTAGCTCATTTTTCTCTTCATTGTGAGAAGTTAAGGAGAGAATCGCTTGTGGTTTCGTACAATTCAAGTTGAATTCTCTCCCTGCTTCTCTCTCCTATCTAAATCCTTCACGCCTTCAAATTCCAACTTCCTCTCCCAATTGATAAAAAGATAATCCCCGAAAAACTGAAACTTGGATATACTTGGAATGTAACAGCATCAAAGTGGGTTCCTTTTTCTTACTTACAGAAGTTCTCTTAAAATTTTATTCTGTGTTCAAAACCCGCCTCAGAAATGGAACAGAGCTTTCGAATCTTTACGATTTTGCTGATTTTTGGCTTGGCCAACTTGTTGGGATCAGAATGTGTTCATATGGATGGGTTGTGGGAGCAGCCACTCGCCAAGATTGCCATTGAGAAAACTATTCTTGCCCTCAATTACAGGGCCTCCATTAGAGTCTCTCCTTGGGTGCTCGGCTTAAGGGTAACAATTTCTATATACTATTTGGTTTTTCTTTATAGACAATTTGTATTAACTATTGCTGTAATATTTACAGGCTATTTTATAAATAGAAGTGAATGGAACATTAGAAAAAAAAAAAAAGATTGAGACATGTGAAAAATTATGAAGTAAAGGTGATACTTTATAATATTTGGCTACTATGCTGTCCAATTTGTTGCCTCTCAAATGTATACTGATATTTGAGGTTACTGTAAAATGGCTCATTGGTAGTCCATTGTATGTATAATCAGTCTTTACTTTTGTTGATGTATTTTATGTATGGCTGTTTTGGCTTGAGTGGGTGTGACTTTTTCAAGTACATGAACTTTTGCATTTTGAATTTATATAATTTGTATGCATTGTTTTATTCATGGAGCCAAAGAGCTGATGATGTGTGTTTTGATTCATATGGTTACAGGGTGAGGAATCGGGATGGGTAACTGTGGATATTTCGAACTCTAATCCTTCTGGTGATGATTGGGTTGGAGTTTTTTCTCCTGCAAAATTCGAGTAAAGTACATTGACCATATGACTAGTATAACCTATTTTAGTACCAACTGCATAGCTATCGGAGTAATTATGTTTTAATATGACAGCTCATCGATTTGCTGGCCGGAAAATGATCATTCAAAAGAACAGAAGCCATATATATGCACTGCCCCTATAAAGGTGTATACTTGTAGTTTGTAACTTTGCAGTAATGAAAACAGATGAAACCGCTTGATTTCAATTTGTCTAACCTCTATGATATACAATACCTGTGTTGCAGTACAAGTATGCAAACCAAAACAATCCAGATTATACAAGGACTGGCAATGCTTCTTTGGTGTTTCAGCTTATAAATCAGAGGGCAGATTTCTCGTTTGCATTATTTACAGGCGGGTTGGGGAATGTACGAGCATGATTCTTTCTTCTGCTTTTATGCTTCCTCATATTCTATCTCTTAGTTAAAGCATTAGTGCATTTTTATTCTTATAGTATTCATCTTTTCCCACCCTGGACCTTGTATATACCACTCTCATTACTTTTCCTAATTAATCAACTTTTTAAGATTTTATGATTTTAAATCTGACTGAGCCAATACCTTATATTGCAGCCAAAACTGGTGGCAGTTTCCAATATCATAAGATTTGCCAATCCTAAAGCACCTGTGTTTCCACGTCTTGCTCAAGGGAAGTCTTGGAATGAAGTGAGTTTATCTTAATTGATGGTTCCCTGTCTATTCTTCTCATGGGAATTTGATTACTGAGTCCTTACACTCGCTGAATCCATGTTTCTCAAATTATTTGGAACTTCTTTTTAAGTCTATTTGATGCAAATTTGTCTTGATAAACATCCTAGAATTTCAAAGGTTATGTTTATGGTTCATGTGAACTTATATTCGATTTTGCAGATGACAGTAACTTGGACAAGTGGCTACAACATAAGTGAAGCTGTTCCAGTTGTTCAGTGGGGTATGCAGGGGGAAACTCAAACGCTATCCCCAGCTGGAACATTGACATTTGATCGGAACAGCATGTGTGGTATGATTCATTTTATCTTATTCATGATCACACCGCATTGCATGATTTATTGAGAGACTTCCTATTTTGAATCTTTGATCATGAAAGATTACACTGTGGTGGTTCATTGATGGGTAGGTAGGCCATATTGTATACTCAGGTTTTCATCTTCTTCATCTTTAGGTGCACCTGCAAGGACAGTTGGGTGGCGTGATCCTGGTTACATACATACGAGTTTCCTGACAAATTTGTGGCCAAACACTGTGTATGCAATGCATATAAAGAATCATTATTATTTTTTATTTATTTATTTGTATTGTTTTCTCTTAAGCGTGTTGTAACTTTAAAGCATTGATGATATCTTCCTTACTGTTGCTCTGATGGTTTTTCAGGTACACCTATAGGATGGGCCATCGTTTACACAGTGGTTTATCTATTTGGAGCAAGGTCTACTCATTCAGATCATCTCCATATCCTGGACAGGACTCCTTACAGCGTGTCATAATATTTGGTGACATGGGGAAGGTACTTTTAATTGTAGGTTTAATTTGCAAATAAAACTAAGTGATCAGAGCAGCCAACAGAAATTCAAATGAAAACCTGATGTCTTTTACATTAGTTGAATATATGAGGAGAAAAAGATTTTGAGCTATGTCATTTACCAATTACCAGTACATGGAACTTCCATTTTGTGAGTTTGGTTTGACAACCCTTGATACGCGTTATTGCCAGCCTTTCTCTACAATTTCGTGTGTTTAAGTACATTGAGTTTTTGGTGTGCAATACATGTTTTGTTCTGTATCTTTCAGGCGGAGCGTGATGGTTCAAATGAGTACAATGATTATCAGCCCGGTGCTCTGAAAACTACTGATCAAATCATCAAGGATTTGAACAACATTGACATAGTTTTTCATATAGGAGATCTATCATATGCAAGTGGATACCTCTCACAATGGGACCAATTCACAGCACAGGTGGAGCCCATTGCATCAACTGTTCCATATATGGTTGGCAGGTTTGTGTAAATCTTCATCAACATATAAATTAGATTTTAAATATTGCTTCATGATCTCAGTAAGCGATTCTCTATATTGATTCTGCAGTGGTAATCATGAACGTGATTGGCATAATTCAGGGTCATTTTATAATCAAATGGATTCAGGTGGAGAATGTGGTGTGCTGGCTGAGACCATGTTCTATGTTCCAGCTGAGAACCGAGCTAAGTTTTGGTAAATTGCCTGAGTGCATTTCTAGTAGTTTGAAGCATTTATACTGACTTTGATTGATACAACAAATCATTTGGATCAGTTTTGAAAAGTCCATGAATGTGCAGGTATTCCACAGATTATGGCATGTTTCGCTTCTGTGTAGCCGACACTGAACATGACTGGAGGGAGGGAACAGAGCAGTACAAGTTCATTGAGAATTGCCTTGCATCTGTGGACAGACGAAAACAACCTTGGTTGATCTTTGCAGCTCATCGTGTCCTCGGTTATTCCTCTAATTGGTGGTATGCGCAGGAGGGCTCATTTGAAGAGCCTATGGGAAGGGAAAGCTTGCAGAAACTATGGCAGAAGTACAAGGTGGACATTGCATTTTATGGCCATGTCCACAACTATGAAAGGTCATGCCCGGTCTACCAGGTATGAAATTGTTTGACCAGTTCTAAGTTTAGCTTCAAAATCTTTGAGCTTCAATTCATTTTGATAATCTTTGTGTTTTGTTTTTCTCAGAACCAATGTGTAAGTTCAGAAAAATCTCAGTATTCTGGCACATTCAATGGAACAATCCATGTTGTTGTTGGAGGGGCAGGGTGTCGCTTAAATGACTTCACCAACATGAAACCCAGTTGGAGTATTTACAGAGATCGTGACTGGGGATTTGTCAAAATGACAGCATTCAATCACACATCTCTTCTCTTCGAGTACAAGAAAAGCAGCAACGGAAGTGTCCATGATTCCTTCACCATATCAAGGGACTACAGAGATGTATTGGCTTGTGTACACGACAGCTGCGAACCAACCACCTTAGCATCGTAGAATTACAAACCTTAATCCTCTATCTTAAACTTGTTTTCAGGAGAACTAGATAATACATGGTGCTTATTAGTTCAACTCTCTTTGTTGACTATCAAAAGTGAGACATAATTGTCAATTGGGGTGTCATCCATTTTTGTCATGGATTAAACCAACTATGTCAATAGTCAATATGATGACTCGAAATGGGCACACAGAATTTGGGTTGGTATGTATTGTGATTTGTTGGTGGTCTGGTCTGGTCTCTAGTTGGTGTTGTGCGTATTAATTTGTTGGCTTTGACATTATTTATGCCAAGAAAAAATGTAATTACAAACAACAAATATATTCAAAACATTGGTGTGCTACAACTTATATAAAAAAATAAAATAAAAATTCCAAAGTTATATGGGTGTGCTACGTTCCGCCTCCGTGTCTGCAGTGAGCTTTGCCTTCCATCACTACCAAGTTATTAACTTTTCATCAACCCACCATCTCAATATCAGGTCTGTTTCCTTCATCATCTGATGAGTTGATTGATGCCACCAGATCATCAATTTTCAGTGGAGATCCCCGAACCATATTCTGAAACATAATCTGCACGATTATATTCCAAAAAGATTATCAGTATCAAAAAAGATTTAAAATAATTTTTTACCAGGCTAAATTTTAATATCAAGAACAAGTGATTTCCACCAACAATTGTGGAATGTATATATTTCTACAAACCTTGGAGTGACTATCTGCAAAAGCACGTGCTCTGTTGGACTTGCCAAGATAATGTAAATCAGCCTTCTCAAGTTTCCCATCCACAACACTCAATCCTCCATCACCAATAGCAAAACGAAGAAGACATCCAGAATGCAACCCAGACTGAAAATAAAATAAAGTCAAAATATAAAGACAAATGACATACATAAAGTGAGGAAAGAGAAGACAAAAATGTTTAATATGTCCAGGCAAACACATTGAGGGTTGAGAACAACTCAGTGGTGCCAGCCATCCCAGTGGGTCTGGTCAGGTCCTAAAGTGGTTTACCAGTGGCCTGAGGTAGAATCACACTTTCACCGGGCCTGAGGTAAAAATCCCCACCACGATTTGCCAGACTCACTACCATTACTAGTTGCAGATATACATGTCAATCAGCTGAAGGAAAAAATTTCTACATTATACAATATACAGGCATTTCCTTGAAAAATTAACAATAATTCAAACCTTTTGTATGAAGTCCGCATCTAAGCAACCAAAAACAACAGGAGGATCATCTGATGTAGTCACTTTTCCATCATCTTGCAGCTCCAAAACTACCTGATCATACTTGCAGCTCCAAAACTACCTGATCATATGGAATGAGAGAGAGAGAGAGAGAGAGAGAGAGAGAGAGAGTCGATCACAATGTGCATCTAACTATTACCATATATATTGTACAAGAATGTGCAACCAACAAATAGAACAAATGTAACAAGGCTTCATAGTCGATAAGATATGCAATGACAAAATACCTGTTGATGGCTTGGGACCTGTCCTTTACTATCTGTGTCAATAACATATTGACTACAATTCTCATCCTTCCAAACTAAAGCCAATGGTGTATTTCCCGGTTGATAGTGCGCATTCCTTGGAAAACAAAAACAACAAATTTACATAGCATACACTAAAGAAGGTTCAATAAGAGAAACTCTGCAAAATTAAATTAAACAATAAACAATGATAGTGAGCCCTCATTCTGTCATCTTCCCCCAATTGAAATAGAAATTCATAGTTTTCAAACCCCACAAATTACCAGAAATTACAGAAAACAATCAACTTCAAACCCCCAAGGCATCGCAGTTTCGATCAAAACAAATAACCGAGAATCATACACCACCCTTGTCAACAAACTCATAACACAGACTTTGACTAGTATCAGAAACTTTGCTTACTTGTTATAAAACAATAGACCATCCTTTACATAAGGCACGGCTCCAGCATACGCTGCGGATAGACCATTCAGATCACAGGTATGTACATCAACCCAGCTGAACCGATACTTATGATAATGCGACGGAGGCTCGCAAGCCCCTGTCTCAGCGAGCTTAGCTTTCAACCAGTAAAACCGAAACTCGGACGTGCAATCGTAATATGAGATACCCGTCCAGCACACCATGTCAATCACATAGTAAGTCTGGTCCATCTGCATTCATGTCACAACCAGATTGACATTTTAACAAGCACTTACAGCGCAAAATGATCAAAGCTAGTAGCTCATTTTACTTACCTCGTGAAATATGCAGTCTAGTATAGAATATGATTGAGCGGGACCCGACCCGCCTCTGGTCTTCGCCCCATTTGGCAGAGCTGACGGGAAACGGTGCAGAACGGTGCCGTTTCGTTGCCTGCTGATTGTCGTTCCGTCCGACGAAACGACGAAGCATCGCTTCCCAGCTGGCCTCGCAAACACATACCTATACTTAACACAAACAAACTCAATTAAAAAATAGTAATAATAGTTTAATTAATTTAATTAAAAGTTACAATTTTTGAGAGTGAGAAGTTGAACCACTCGTGGGGCAAGTGATGAGGGACGTCGATCATCCACTCGGGGAGCATGAGCTGCCTGGCGAACCATTTCCGGGCCTCCGGGCCTCTGAGCTTGGAAGCGTTGCGAATATCGAACTCGAAGTCGGAGTCGGAGTCTTTGGCAGAGGATCCGGGTTCGGGTTCGGATGTATGTTCGTCGGGAGGGAGGGAGAGAAGGGTGGAAGCCAAGCGGCGCGCGTGTTGCTCGTCGCGGCGGCCTTGTTTTTGGCGCTGCAGCGTGAGCTCTCTCCGCCTCTGCTGGTCTGAGAGCGCTGGCCTCTTGTACGGACGGCGGAGATCGGACGGCGCCATTTGCTTGTCGTCTGAAATTGAATTGAAATGTTTTATGAGTTTTACGCCGGTACGGTCATGGAATTGGGGTCCTTTCCACAATTTAAAAAGGAATAATTGTAAAAAGACCCCTCAAATTATTATAGGTTTTACACTTTATCTCACTAATTATTTTTTGTGACACTGTACCTCACACATTATTTTTCTTCCCTCGACAACAGAATTTTGTTTCGTTAAATTTTTAATTTTTAATATTATAAAATTAAGATAAAAGTTTGATGTTACAAGTTTTATTAAATTATAGTTTTTTTAACTAAACAAAATAGTTAAATTAAATTAATCCAATAAGATTAAAGATACAAATGTAACCATTAAAAATAATAAAAACAAAAACATTTCATCACCTTATTTGATGAAGAGTGGAAGATTATAAAATTTTCAAATTTTTTAAAAATAATTAATTAAAAAATAAATAATATTAAATAATTTATAAAAATTGTAATTAAAAAATTTTATTTACACATACATTAACACGCGACAAAAATCTAATAATTATAATTCCATATATTATATGATAGTGTGACACCTATTAGCACCCCATGGTCATTTTTCTCAAACTATTTTTGTCTTTATTTTTCTGAGGCCAATTTTAGGATATTTTTATCCTAATAAATGGTTTATAGTGCCCGTCCCAAAAGTCCTGGTGGGATCCGCCCCGATTAAGCGGGTACGGTATAATCATCTCAGTTTCTGTCCCGTCCCATATACTTGTTTAATAAAGAAAAATTATATTATATATTTTAATTTGTTGTCTTATTTTATGTAAAATTATTCAAAACGTCGTCGTCTAAGTGGTCGTCTTCCATAGAAAATAACTAGAAGCAACCGCTCCAGAGAGTCCCTCAGTCACAGACCTTTGCTAGGGCGCGAAAACCCGCCAACAGGAGCTCACCAATTTCTGAACTTGAAAAGCTATGGAGCACACGCTATGGGGCCACTTACCTCTACTGGTTCGGTCGAATTCGAAGGAGTCGGTGGAGTACATTCTTCAGGCCCTTTGGAGGACCCGAAAGACTGGTCTTGACCCGGCTGACCGAGACATTATCCGAGATATGCTCCAGCTCCAGAATGAGTCGGACCTCGACCCAGTACACCTCTCTCACTCCCTCACTGCTTGTTCTCAATTTTCAATTTTTATGAATTTTAGCTCTATTTCTTGCTGAATTTGTAGTTTTGTTATGTCTCTGTCTTCTGGGCAGCTTCTGGTATGCCTTCGCATGTTGATACGCAGAAGCGTTTACGAGAACATTAACAGGGATGAGATTCAGAAGCTGTTTCCCAGTGAGGTCTTGCCTGAGTTACAGAGACTGTTGACGCTTTTGCTGCAGAAGTTTCAAAGAGAATGGCGGGAAGATGCACTCAAGGACCAGGTTACAGTTTCAAATTGTTCTACATTTGTATGTAAACGTCTTGATTTACTGGGTAGGACATTAGGCAGTTTGACATTTATTTGTGGCTCAATGTTAAAAATAGGGTGCTTTGCCACGGTTAAAGGCAATGACATGGGACATGGCGAACCCCAATACGGAATTCACCAACCCCGTAGCTGTTATCAACTTGAAGGTACTGAAACCAACATTCGGATTTTGAGTAGGCATTAGAAAAGGCACTTCTTGATTGTGAATGTACTATTATTAGCATATGTGAAAATGCATATTGCAAAGAACTGTCAAAGTGGTCAAGATGTCATTTTTATTTGCTTATTCATGTAACTGCTCTTCTGCAGCTCCTAAATGATTCACAGTCTCCCTTAAAAGAATCGGAAGTGAAGTTCAAATTAGCGAGAGATACTCTAGAAACAATGCTGAGTTCCATGTATTGCATAAGAGACCAGTTGTCTAACATGGTAAGCATCATGGTTGTAATTTTCTTTTTCATGCTGTCTTATATGGTACAAAATGCGTACGTTTTGATCTCTGCTCTTTGGGAATCTAAGCGCTCCTTTTGATCTTCTCAGGGTGAGACATCAAATGACCATGTATCTCAAGATGCAAAGATATCGTAGATAACCTATATGCCTTGGATAGAATGGTACGGCTTGGTTCTTGGTTCAATTATATGTCTGTGTATACAGTTTTGGTGACTAAACCTGACTAGATTAATTGAAAGATGTGAACTTTTTATGTTTTTATGTTTTTATGTTTTGTCTGTTAGGGGTCCAATCTTAGCATCTGTGGCTCAAGTTTTTTACTTCACCATGCCCCAAACTTGAGTGTCAGTCAGGGTTTTAAATGCATTTATGATGCAGTAGCATCTACTAGGGTTTCCAAGATTTAGTAGTTTTTTAGTAACTTTATAATTTTTGTTTCCTGGTTCAATTTAGAGCGTACTTTCTTGATTTAATAAGGTGATTTTACTTTATGTTTTCCTAATTAGCTAAGGTTTATTGTTTTCCTAGTTAGTTAAGGTTTATGCTTTCCTAATCATCTTAGGTTTATGTTTCCCTACATAAGCTTAAGGCTTAGGTTGTAATAGACAGTTTTATGCATTATATTTTTCTGAGAATTCAGATTTTAGAGTTTCTTTTGGGCTCGTAAACCCTAGCACTCATCTATCAGCGTTCCATCTTTGATCCTATAGCTTAAATCTCTTTTCTCTACTGTTTGTTGCTGGAAGTCTTGCCTATTCTAGATTTTTGCCCTAACAGTAACAAGACAGCAGCCTTGCTCCTGTCCTGCATCAATTTACAACTCGGAGTTCTTTTGCAAGTTGTAGTGTCATTTTTTCAATATATTAAATTTCAAGAAAAACCTGTTAGTTAATTCTGGTTTGTTTGGCTGGTTTTAAGACCATGTAGACTGTGATGTCACATGTCACAATGTTGAAAACACTTATAAAAATGAATTTACTTAAATTACACCTTCAAGAAATGCTTGTAATTGTGTCTTGTTCTGATCTAGACAAGGTTTGCTCAAATATCTGCCCAAACCAACTTTTGGGAGCTATAGTATTGAAAACATTCAATTTGAGGAAAGAGGAGAAAGAATACCTAAAATGTGGGGTTTAGGCACTCTGTGGTTTTGAATTTTGTTAGGAAAGGAGAAAACGTAAAGCAAGCAACAGAAATAGGGAATACTGGCAGGGCACCACAAATGCATGTCAGAATTGGCTCATTTAAGTTGCTCTGTATCTAGTGGACTTATTGAATTAATCCTGCCATATTTTTTGTCTTAAAAACTTTATAGAAGAGAACTTTAAGTGCAGCAATACCATGGACCAAGTTTTGCTCTGCTTGTACTTTGTTAGTATAGCTTCTAACTCTGGTTATTGTAATGCAGACTCAGATAGATGGAACTTTATGCCGGTCAAGAAAGTGTGGTGCATCCCAAATGAAGCAGGTACTGGCAAATATTTTGTGTTCCTTAATCCTCAGCTTGGATGAAATATTGTTTTGTATCAAGGGCTAAGGATGTCTTTTAGACCCACCCCCTCCCTCCGAGAAAAAAAAAAAAGAAAGTAAAATTAAAATCTTGGTGCAATTGTAAAATTGATGTCTAATATTTATATGATTTATCAATTTTTGACACAAATAACGTTGATATGACCAGAAGATGCTTACCCTTTTCATTTCCTAGATGTTTCCAATGTTTGTTACAACTTACAACTGACACAGTAGTTCCTAGATCCAATCCTTGTGGTTTGGCTAAAGTTTTTATGTCATCGAATTTGTTCCATTTAAAAGGTTGCCAAAATTGACTTGTTATGTTTGAACTTTAGGCTTTGTCTGATGCAATTCACTTTTGGTGGGAGCCTAAATTCCAGGGGGCAAGTAACCCTTTTGCGCAGATAGGAAACTTTTCTGGATGATTTTATGAAACCTTTTCTGGTCTCCTTTTAACACTGAAATGTAATGGGAACATCATTGATATGAAAATGACAACTTAACAGGAAAAATCATTGTTGATTTTTTCTATTTTTTATGTCATTGATTGTTTTAGACTTTTAGTGATGACTCATGCTTCATGCTTCTGTTTTCTAAGTTTCATACTGTTCCGTGTGAAACTGAAACCTTTGTTGCACCAATCAAAACTTAGTCCTGAAAAAACAAAAGATGGGAGAGAAATCGAAGGCTTGTTTAGTAAGACAATCAGATTGGTGGGATGATGAAAATAATTCATAATTGGTGGACAGATAGATTAAGACATTTAAGTTAGATATTTGTGAGATAGTTGATTGGTTATTAGTTTTCGTTGATTATAACTTATGGATGCGTAATTCTAATTTGAAATTACAACTAATACACATGGGTTATAAAATAATATAGATATTATAAAGTGATTAGAAGATTGATGTCACCTTGCAGCAGATTGATTGGGTAATCACCAATAAGATTTTGAGGAGTCAAGTCTCACTTGGTGTGTGTGCATGTGCTGAACCGATCACACCTAGGTGAACTCCTCTTACAAATGTTTATGAATATTGAATGACTTTTAGCTTAAGATATATTCTTGGCCTATTTTTTAACCTTTAAACTTTTTAGAATCTTGTACTTATTTAATACGGTAATGAGAATTCTGAATTTCTGGTTTTAGGAGGTTTTGGGTCTGATACTTTCAATCTCAATTCCCAACCTATTTCTTATAGAACGAGACTAAAACGTTAGTGTGATACGCATTGTTGGTCAATTATCAATAGTTTAAAATTTTGGAAATCAGTAATTGTCTATCATTCTAGAACCTAAGCATGGATTTATGAATGAGAGATCTAATGTGTTAGGTGCGGGGAGGTGGATAATTTTGAGCCCCTGCACCCTTAAGATATTTAAAATAAAATTAAAAAAATTAAAACGGGGGTTCTAGACTTCTAGTTTTCCTTTTTTTTTTTTTTTGGGTCAACTAATGGGAGTTCTAGTTGACAATCACAAAAGTCACATTCGTGACATAATCCAAAGTGCAACCTCTTGTCGAATATTTGTGGCTTCATTCAGCAAAAAGAAGAGGATGCTGACGTGGTTAGAATCATTCACAATTTGGCAAAATAAATTTATTTATTTATTAGATGGAAAGGATTGTAAACTCCACCATTTTATGGTCATGAATTCAATCACTTTATGCTCATTTGGTTTTTGGTTCAATCCAACTTTTGAGTTTTACAATCTATTTCCTTAAAAGAAAATGGTGGAGAAAATTAAATATACATTTATTTTTTTCACAGATAAAAATATATACAAATATACACAATTTGTGTTTGTTATTATTAATTTATAAAGCTCTTTGCCTCATGGATAGATAATTGAATATAATATAAGTGTGAACGCATTAATATTTGTAAGAAACATTCATTCTAAATTATTTAAAAATTGGATTATTTGTATTCTCTTGCAGACTTGCAGATTAAATTAAACGAAATTAAGGAAAACGAGGGCAGAAAATAAGGAAATAGAAGGGGTAGAATTCTATTGGTAGGAAACTAAACCGCAGGGGAACATGACTGCACCGCGTAGCAGGAGAACAGTGCCAGTCAAGTTCAAAGCACGATAAGGAGGAGTTCCCGACTTCCCGTAATTCACTCATATTCTTTGTCTAGACCAGAGCAGCCGGCCAAACCAAGACATCGTTTTAGTTGCAGTCCGAAAGTGACAACAGACAACCCCTAACCAAACAGCACCCAATCGCCAACTCGTCCGCCGCCAAATGATTTCCGGTGCTACTATCCCGGCTTCTTCCCAATCCTAGTACTCCCTTATCCTTGCTCCCAAACACCACCTCTCACAGAAACCCTAGCAACCAAACACCTCCCCCAAAATGACCACCACCACCACCAGCATCGCCGGTGGTGCCGAGGACCGAGTCCTGGCCACGGCCCAGCAGATCGTCAAGAGTCTCAACACCCCCAAGGAGGTCCGCGAGGACATGCTCTTGATCTTCTCCAGCTTCGATAACCGTCTATCGAACATCACCAATTTGATCAACGGCGACGATTCCAAGGCCGAGGAGGACCGGTTCGAGGCCGCCGAGAAGCTGATTTTTCGGTGGGAATCCAATTCCGAAGCTCTGAGACACTCGGTCCCTTGGGAGGAGACGCCTCAAGAGTCGGCCGAGTATTTGTCTGCCATCGATGAGATCCTCGGCCTCATGGAGGACCTCGCGGTCCGGTCCGATAACGAAATAGTGGACCGGGCCGAGAACGCGATCCAAATCGCGATGTCGCGGCTCGAGGACGAGTTCCGCCACATTCTGATCCGCAACACGGTCCCGCTCGACTCGGACCGCCTCTACGGCTCGATCAGGCGAGTCTCGCTCTCGTTCGCGTCGAACGACGGAGAAATCGACGATGAGTTTGAGAGCTTCGGCGAGGAGGACCGCGAGGCCGGAAGGTTTCACGAGCGCGGTGGCAGCTTGGGCGACGACGTGTTCGTGGATTTGATACACCCCGACGCCGTGGTTGAGCTGAAGGAGATCGCTGAGCGTATGATTCGGTCCGGGTACGAAAAGGAGTGTGTTCAGGTGTATAGCAGTGTTCGGCGCGACGCCTTGGACGAGTGCTTGTTGATTCTCGGCGTTGAGAGGCTGAGCATTGAGGAGGTTCAGAAAGTTGAGTGGAAGAGTTTGGATGAGAAAATGAAGAAGTGGATACAAGCAGTGAAAATCGGCGTTAGGGTTTTGTTAACCGGTGAAAGGAGGCTCTGTGATCAGATTTTCGAGGGGACCGATGAGACTAGGGAGATTTGTTTCAATGAGACCACCAAAGGTTGTGTTATGCAGCTGTTGAATTTCGGAGAGGCGGTGGCCATTGGGAAAAGGTCGCCGGAGAAGTTGTTTAGGATACTCGACATGTATGACGCCATGGCTGCTGTTGTGCCCGACTTGGAACAAATGATTTCGGATGAGTTTGTGCTTGATGAGGCCAAGGGAGTGTTGCGTGGACTTGGTGATGCTGCCAGAGGGACCTTTGCAGAGTTTGAGAATGCGGTTCAGAATGAGGCCAGTAAGAAACCAATGCTAAGCGGAGAGATTCACCCGCTTACCCGGTACGTCATGAATTATGTGAGATTGTTGGTTGATTATAGTGAAACTCTCAACTCGCTTTTAGATGTCGACAATTATAAATTACTGGGGTTGCCAAATGATGATTTGGGAATAGAAAGCATGTCCCCGGTAGCACAGAGGTTGCTGTTGTTGATAACCAATTTGGAGTCCAATCTCGAGGAGAAGTCTAGAGTTTATGATGATGGGGCATTGCAGTCTGTATTTATGATGAATAATATTCTCTACATAGTTCAGAAAGTGAAAGATTCCGAGCTTAGGAAGCTCTTGGGAGATCAATGGGTTCGCAAGCGCCGTGGCCAGGTACGCCAGTATGCTACTGGCTATCTTAGAGCTGCTTGGAGCAAGGTCCTGTCTTGTTTGAAAGATGAAGGAATTGGTGGGAGCACGAGTAATGCTTCAAAGCTGGCTTTGAAGGAGAGGTTTAAGAATTTCAATGCAAACTTTGAAGATATCTATAGGATTCAGACAGCTTGGAAGGTCCCTGATGCTCAACTCCGGGAAGAGCTTCGGATATCTATATCGGAGAAGGTTATTCCAGCTTACCGGTCCTTTATGGGAAGGTTCGGGAGTCAGCTAGAGAATGGAAGGCATGCTGGGAAATACATAAAGTACACTCCGGATGATTTGGAGGGCTATCTGCCGGATTTGTTTGAAGGGACACCATGTGTTCTGCACCATCTGAGAAGAAAGAGTACATAGGATACAGGGCCCTTGTAACAGGTAAGCCCTCTGCTTTTATGAAGGATTAGTTGTAAGTTGGAACAGAGTTCTAATTGTGAAAAAGAAAGAAAAAAAAATGTAGCTTGATGATGATACCTATTTATTCTGATGGTGTTAATGTTATAAACACAGGTTTTTGTGAAAGCTATTCTCCAACTCCTCTCTATCTACTGTAATAATTTTTGTACATGTTCTGTAGACTTTAGTTTTTGGTATGCTTGGGTTTTCTCATGGTTCATGTACTCTATTGCCATGAATTGCCAGCGACTTTTGTATGTTATCTGCTTGCGGAGAAGAACTAAAACCATCACTGTAAATTTTTAAATATACACAGGGATTCAGAAACATATATTATTGTTTTAATTTACTTCTTCCTTCTAAACATAAGTGGCATTCGAGCTGTTAAATTCAGTGAACAGTCAATTATAGGATTGAAAAGAATATAGATGCATAAAAACTGAGGATTGAGAAATTGCTGCGATTGGCTGATGATTTGAATGTTTTTCTTTGATGTGTCATCAATCTTTCAAACCTTATTTTTCTAAGGAAAAGAAAAGGGTTTTAGGGGCAAGAAGCAACTTTCAAGTGGATGGTCTGGGTTTCTGCAATTTTCTTATCTTCTTTTAATGGTCTTCTGGAATTGTGTTATGAATTAGCCATCACTTAGCTGATGACTATTTGCTTTGAGAAATAATGAATGTATTTACAGATTTAATATTTAGTTACAATTTTCCAGTAGGCTGTCCACATTATATAAATCAAAGTGCCAGATAATGGACCCTAGGGAACTTAGTTGGGAATTCTGGCTAGAGTTAGAACTCATTTGTAATTGTAACAGAATAATGAAGATAGCCATTGGGGTTTTATATCTTTGTGAATGACATGAAAAAGTACTAGGCATGCTTTGCTAGAGGCCTTGTGTCTTTAACTAGTTGAAGATGTGACCATCTAAATGCTTATTGAAATTTAAGAATTATTGATTCATATTGATTGTTTTGTAAGAGAAGCATTCTATAGTATCTGATCACAAATAAATGGGAAGCTTCTTTGCAACTTCCGTGTCTAGTACTTAAGCAAGGACTGTCTGCATAATTTGGAATGAAAGCATGAGAAGTATGTTAGTAGTAATCGTGTTTTAACGTTTTTAAAACACAAACTTGGAACATATGATAAATGCTTTAGAGTCGATCCCCCTCAATTATTTTTTAGTTAGGTGGATGATGAGAAAGATGGTTCGATAAGCACCAAAACAGGACACTGTTAAGAGTTCCCAACTGATTGGAGCAGCGAACCCCACTTTGTGACTCTGTGTGATGCAAGTGCAATCATCAAACGTGCCATGTCTGCTGTTGTAGCTTATTGTAGCACCAAATGGACCTCTCCAATAGGCTTTGTTTTTCGTCTCTAATAATTAGCCACTGGCCACTTGCACTTCGGTTATCAGTTATAAACTTGTACTAACATAATATCCTAATGTCGGTAAAGCCAACCAACTTCAGTTGTTTATGAAGCTGTAACAGATTGATGGACCACAAGTGGTCCTACTCGGAAGCAAACACGTGTGTGTGCTTCTATATGCACCCATCGCCCAGAAAAAAAAGAAAAAAAAAAGTGTAAAAATTTCTTTTTTACCTATAATGTATTGATGATTACGTGAATTTTCTTTTATTTGAATATGTTAAAAAAAATCATTCCTCCATCTCAAATGAGGCCTCCTCTGTCTCAGATGGGAATTGCAAAATTGTTTTACTTTTTATTACATAAGGACAGAGTTGGAAACTTGGAATGGTCCTACAATCAAAGGCCAATAAGTCCCACAGAAAATCCGAACCCATTTTTAACATATTTTACTCTGAAGTCTTGGAACAAATACGAAACTTGGTAAATGGCAACTTTGCAGTAAACCTTCCCCAGTTCCCCTTGGAATAATGTGGGGTGAAGAAAGGCCAAAAGCTATATGCTTTGCATTGGAATTGAGAGGAACTGTTACTGAGTTAGATGCAGCTTCGAGAATTGTTTGCATCTTGCTTTAAATGAGGAAACTTGTCTGCGCGCAATCCCCAAGCAATAAGAAAAGTTGTCTTCTTTGCTTGTATAGAGAGCAATTGTCGATGCAACTCTTTATCTCCCAAAACCTTCAAAACAAACTCTCTCCATCAAGTAAAACTTCTATGTCACAGGTATATGGACCCTTGTATGTGGGTCTCTCATCACTTCTATGTCGCGTATATACTCCTTGAATATCTCTCTCATCACATCTTAAGTCACATAATAAGAGAGAGAGAGAGAGAGAGAGAGAGAATATACCGGTTATAGAAGAAAAACAATTCCCCTCCTAACACAAATCCCTATCAAGATATTCCCATTACCTATCGAATAGAGAGGCAGAAAGTTGCATACATTGGCAGAAGGCCAAGCTTACTGGAACAAGTTCTAATTTATTAGATTGCTTCTGCAAAAAAGCTCACATGGAGCTTGTGGATACAGCAAATTTACAAAAGGTTAAACTCTGTCAGACTGAAGAAAACTAATTACAGAGGACTCGCCTATGTGACAACACATGCAACAAACCACCACAGGATAAGGGTAAAGATCATTACAGAGGAGAAAAAAACAACCAAAAGAAACAAAAAAAGGTCAATCATTGGGGAAAGATCAGAATGTTTCTTCTTAATACCTCATCTTAAACCCTGCTGTTTTGGGGCAGTGGTAGAACACCATCAAAGAAGTCACCAAAGTAGCCACGGGGCTCATGAACTAGCCTTGAGATAATGTCTCTGAGTGTAATGACTCCTTCCAGATTCCCATCATCATCCACAACGTAGACACGGTGGATCTTCTCGCAGTCCAGCATCAGAATTACTTCTTTAATTGTATGATCCCTTTTGCACGTAACCATGCTACTCAACATTGGGTAGACTTCATGATGCTTCTCTAGATGGCTCCTAACAGCCGTAAGAAAGTTCTTTGCCGTGATAGATCTGTCATAAGATGGCAAATGAGTGTCATTAGGACTACATAGCAACCAAAACTTCTTTTGAATAATTTGAACATTTTCGATACGAACCTGTAATCATGGTAGATTTCTGGTGCAGTAAGCAAGAATTGAACATCTCTTAAGCTTATGTTACCTACTGCCCTGCTACCACCATTTTCAATCACTGGTACCCCTCCAATCCTCTTTTTCCTCATCAACTTAAATGCCTGCAGCACCGGTTCATCCTCGTACACCTGCAACAGAATATTAAGCATTTTGAAAATTTGACAACATGTAAAATTGTAAATCTGATAAAGAAATTATTGTGCTTGAAAGGAAAAATTCTAATGGATCATGATTTAACCACCGGAAACAAATCAAGGACAGAAGAACTTGCTCAAATTACAAGAACTTCGATTTCTAAAGGATCATTATTTCTAGTGTGCCCCGTCCGTATTAAACTCTCTACTTTAATATCATCGAGGGGTTCTCCGACTCCTAGTAAATGACAGTATTCTACAATCCTTCACCCTTAATGCATTGTTGAATAATTAAGACATTAAGTTGAGCAATATGACAATTCATGTTCAAAACCCCAAATCCATTGAAAGATAACTTCAAGTGAGAAAAGTATGCACCTTGACAATACAATCAGGAGTCATCATGGGAAGACCAAGTTCGGATAGTTTCTTGGTTCCCCAGCTTTCAAACCACTGAAGTCCAGAACATTCCACTAACATGTGAATCACGGCAGCTTGTGTGATTATATTATCAATCTTTCCTTCACCCAAATCAACTACAGGAACGCTCTTCATTTTGTACTTTGAGAGCAGCAAGAGCATGGTCAAAAAGGAGTTGGATTTCTGCAAAGCAAGAAATGGAGCCCAACGGAATGACCCTGAGATATCTCGAACCTGTATGCTCAAAAGTTAATACATATCATAGGAATGAAGAGTAAGGCTCATGTTATTGAAGATGTCAATAGTATATGACCTGTGTGTTCTTGTAAAACTCAGAAGAAGTCAAAGCCTCAAAAAAACTTCCTGAAGTTGTTGTAGCTGGATCAGAGCCCAATTCTAATAATCCTGCAAGATCAAGCCCTTTCAGTCCATTAGCTGCTGCCGCAATAGCAGTTGCACTAGATGGACTACTTGGACTCATCGGAGTTCTCGGAGATGGAGGTTCTGACTGTCAAGATTAACATAAATATCATGTTTTCAATTTCTCCACAGGTTATATACAAACTCACTAGTACCTTATTGTAAAAATGACTTTGTGGTCACATAACGAGATATAATGAATTTTTCTCCAACGCAGTGTTTTCACTGATCGATCCATCAGCGCTCACATCCCACAAAAATTTTGCAACACTCATTCTGCATTGGAGAAACCCCCTTACAACATGGGAAATGTTTAAATTTCAAAAAATGAGTTTACAAAAGAAAATAGAAATTTCCCCTTCTTTTCCCACAACAAGCTTTGTGTATGATATTTTTGACCCACTGCCACTTTCAAGTTTCAAACCAAGGGGTTGGTTAGCTTACTAACCTGATGCAGAATCCACACAACAATTCCGGCAAACTCGACAATGCCAATGTATCTGTCGATCCAACTAGCATCCTCAGGTGCATCGACATCCACCACTGGTGCACTGAGAATTTTATGTTGGGACAGTATTCGAACAGCATCGGCTAAACTGGTGTCTGACTTTATCTCAATCACTGTATATTACAAACTTAACTTAATCCAAGAAACAATAGACACAATATCAAAGATTATTAACGCAATTATATAAAACAATGAAAACCATTAAATATAATCTTCCACTATCTACAAAAGCTCCTTCCATCAAATTCTAACACAACTGATTCGTCATAGGCATTTTATGATTATTTTGTCTTCTCTTCTTCTAATGATATTAAAACAAGGTTAAAAGTAGATATTATTTTTCACTTTTAAGTGGCTCAATCTTATAAGGAACCCAAATCTCAACAGTCCTCTACACTCGTCATCAAATTCTAATTAATTAATCACTTGATCGTCACCATATCCATTTATACCACAAAACACATATATTAGATTGACAGTCTAAAAACATATCAGATCAATTCGAACCACATACTCTGACAATATAACATATAAGATACCAGATACGGGTATATAACAGACCGTATGATCTAGACAAGATTCACAAAAACACATCATATCAATCTGAACAAGACAATCTCACAATACATAACATGTTATGTGACATATTTGACAAAAAGAACATTACTTTGTATTTGTATATATGCAGAGAGCATGATGATCGAGAAGACATGTATACCTTGATTAGAAGGAGCTGGAGGGAAGGCAGAGACAGGGACGCTCTCAAAACAAGCATTGAGCTTTTCAGTTGGGCTCAGCTGGGGCTCTTGCACGTCCCACAGATCCTCTACTTGCATCCCCAGCTTTGCCTCTGGACTCCTCGGACTCGAACTCTCGTTCTTACCCATCGCCGGCACACCCATATTCTCTCTCTCTCTCTCTCTCTCTCTCTCTCTCTCTGTGTTACTCAGAAGCAGACAAGCTTGGGATCACACACACTGGACATTATATAACTAAAAAACTGAAAACGATGCCAAATACGACAGAAGTAATAAATATAGTAACACATTACTGCCCTTATCGTACACGAACAATCTGTGCCGTTGGATTTGAACAATTTTAGCGAGAGGGACTGTTTTGGAAACGTGGAGGGTTGCAATGCTGACACTTAGAGTCAATGATGGGGATACTGTGCAAATGCTTATCCGGTTTTGCTTGATTTTTTTAAGGGATGTTCTTATCCGGTTTTTACTGCTGGCCACACTGGTGGGCGACTCTATCTTGCGCCAGAGCGCGCTTTGCGCACTCAGTTTGAGGATGGGTGGTGACGAGGACGTTATGGGGGAGGACACGTGGCTGCTGATTACTCGATTGTAGCTTGTTCCTTCATGCACTTGAGGCGTTGACGGTCGGGTGTAATCAGTGGGCGAGGCCGCATCGATATTACCAAAAGAGGCAAAGAAACAGGGGCAATTTCGACCAAAAAAATTATTATACAGTGGGCAATTGGTATGGGCCGGTCGACTTACACAATGGAAGGCCCATTATTGACCTTATAGTAGCACTAGATAAAGTTTGGCCCATTGTCGACCTCGATATGTCGATAGGCTGCCGGGCCTGGTTTCAATTTTCTCAATTTGGTACTTGTATTTTATGTTGTTTGCAATCTTTAGACAATTTTAACTAAACTCAAAATTTCAATTTGGGAATATATTATCCACTTGTTTTAAAAAAATAATTTGTTGAGAGATTGAAATACCATCTTATAGGCTTTCTAAACCTAATTTCAATTTTTATTTTTGTGTTTATTTGCTATAGAAAATGGGGCTCACAAAATTTGTAGGGTTTAACTTTTAAATTTGTGATTTCTTTTAATTCTTATTTGGAGATAAAAAATTCAAATTATATCATGCTTGAGTAGAACTTGTTAGTTTAAATATATTGTTGTTGAATGATATATTATGTTAAATGTATAATGTCTCAATATTTGCAAAAAAATATAAAACACAAAGAAAAATTGCAACCACAAAAACCAGCTCAAAACACAGAGACCAAAAATATGTTTTATCTTTAAAAAAATAAGAAAGAAGTATAAAGATCGTTAAAGGAAAATTACTATAAATATTTTTCATTTTGTAAATTTGTTCCCTCTAAAATGTCCAAAACGGACCGCCAAATTATTACGGGGGCCCAGTCCCCCATATATAGGCTATAGCGAAGTGTAGTACGGACGTAAATCCTAGCACACCCGCCTAGTCTCTCAGACTCTCCATTTGACTCCATCTCTCTCTCAATTCTCTCTTTACCTTCTGTACAATTAGCGAGGGTTCTTCAACCGCCATGGAGGGCTCGCCTTCTCCGCCGTCCGATTCAAATCAAACGGCGTCTGGCGCTTCTAAGTTCCTCCAGAACCTCCCCTCTCGTGGCCTCCTCTCCTCCACCGTTCTCTCTTCAAATCCGGTGATCGCTTAATTTTCTTTTTATTTTTCTCCAATTTGGTTGTTATTTTACCTATTGGGTTCTGTGGAACTTAATTTTAAAGAAGCCGAGACTGGAAAAAGCATCTGGGTTTTAGTTTTTAGGGTTTAACACTTGTAGGAAACTTAAATAACGTAAATCCAAGAGCAGAGACTTCAAATTTTATGCTATTTTATAATTTAGGAGCAAATAATATTGGGTTTTACTTATATTAAGTTTATGACTATTGGGTTTTGAAGTTTTATGTGGGAAATTGAAATTTTGTAGATTTAAAGACACATATTGATTATACATAGAGATAATTATCTTTTGATCTTGAAATATTTGCCATTTCACATGTTTTACTCATGCTAGAGTACTGAATTTCACATTGCATAAATGCACTTTGTATGTGGTTGTGCATGCATGAGCTTATAATATGCATGTGACTGCGCTAGTGTTTTCTCAATTACATTAGTATAAAGTCTAAAAATTGAAAAGTTATAGGAGGATAACTTATTTTCTTTATGTATCTAGGTTTGCTTTCTAAGGTTATGAGAAGTCATATCAAGCTTGTGTTTCAAGAAATTAATTCTCTACAATGTATTTCTTATTGCATTTCACTCATTTGGATATTGATGCAAGTGGTTTTAGTAATTGATTAGGACTACTATTTGACAAAAAAAAATTTCTGCCTCATTTCTGTTTCTGTCCACCCCACCCACCCC
>QANT01006911.1:0-15416 GCA_003254885.1 Purshia tridentata | reverse complement strand
AAAAGAAACGTTCAGCATCATGTACATTTTAGTATTTATGAACGGTCACAGCAATTTTATATTACAATTTACCAAACACCTTCATATTACTTTTGTACTCACATCACTTTTAAAAACATAGTTTACCAAACACTCGACTGACATTACTTCACAGCTGTTTTACTTTACTGCTGTATTAATTCACTGCAGTTTTTTCTCACTGCAATACCAAATTAAGCCTAAATCATAACTTATATATTAACACTACAATATTAAATTATAAATTAAATATTAATACACTATTTATACTAAAAGTCTACAATATTAAATTATGAATTTATTTAAAGAAAAACTTAAAAATCCATCAAATTTCGCCGAAATTTTTGAAATTTCACTCCACAACACCAGATTTTTTTAACAAAATCACGGCACAAGGTTTTTATCTATACTATTGCATATCAGTTCATAGAAACAAATTTGGTGTGGGGGTGGGGGACACTAAAAACATGACGAGATGAACAGAAAATAGAGCTTATATTTTCTTAATAACATCTGATACAGACCTTTATATTTAGGAAGAAGCTGAAAAAAAGAAGAAGGAAAAATTACACAGCATTCTGATGATGCCACACAAAAAATATCATAACTTAGAAGTTCGCACCCTTGCAATTGGCCTGCAAGATACAAAGTTTTTTAATGACTAATTGAAACTTCTTAGAAATTCAGAGGCAAAGATCAAAATTAATAATTCTTATTTCTTGAATCTAACAGAACACTGGCAAAGGGACAACAAATTCAGATCAAAATGGGATAAATATGAACAAACATCAGTAATAGCAGCTCAGAAATTAAAACTCAATCCAACAGATTTAGTAGGAATGACGATCTATTATATAGCACATGGGTGGCTGACCAAACCTAGTGACATGCAATCTGTAATTGATTCTACAATTTCATTGTTGCCTAGATTGACTGGCAGGGTATGGCCTAGATTGACTGGCAAGGTATGGCCTAGGTTTCCACATTCTGCAACCACAGAGCTTTAACCCAGGAATCTATGAGGTGGGGGCTATCTTCCAAGTAGAATTTTTTAAAATTTAAGAGCCATTCTACCTACCCAATTCGTATTTAACAATCAAAGCCCCTTACACAATCAGATACTCTTCTGCTCTATCCTCATTATAATGTGTTGTGAACTGTTTTTATTTCCCTTCTATGTGGTCATCTGCTATTTTTAAGTAGGAAAGTTCAACCGAGCAAGTATGCTCAATTAAACGTTAGTTGAAAAAGAGATGCTTAACAATTGATTATAGGTGAATCATATGCTAGATGATAGCATGGCTTAGGTTGAAGGATCAACAAGACAAAAAAAATAAAATTAAGCAGCTGGCAAATGCCTAGTAAGTTCTTCTGATGTCAGAAGTCTGAAGACTTTCCATGAGAGAAAACCTCAAACATAAGGCCCAAGCAGGCAGTAGCATGTAGCAACATAACAACAGCACAAAATTATGACACATTGAATCGATGATATGCCTTAACAAATGTAAAAATCTTACATGAGTTCAAGAACAAGGGCAGATGCCCCTCCTCCCCCATTACAGATACCAGCAACCCCATACCTCCCATTTTTCTGTCTCAGTACCTGCAAGAACATTACTCTTCAATTAAGACATGCCCGAAATTTAACAAATACATGAAGAAACAAACAATCTAGATGCATTTTCCATTTCTCTGAGAAAGCCTCATCTCCCGAATGGTTTGATCACAAAAGAGACAATGGACCACTGGAAGCAATTTTAAATCATTGAGCACAAAAATTTGAGCATAAAAGCAGAAATAAGCCGTAATGATTACCCCCAACAAAGTGACCAAGATACGAGCTCCACTGCATCCTAATGGGTGCCCTAAAGATACAGCGCCACCATGGGCATTAACTTTTTCCTGAATTCATAAGAAAGGAAAATTGTGAAACAAAAGAGTGTGCCCCAAAAAAAAAAAAAAAAAATTGTAAACTGAAAGTTAACTGCTGATATACTGGGACAGAAGGAAACAAAACTAAAATGCCAAGTGGAAGTACAACTGTAATGACTCGCTTCTAAAATTCAGAGTGCACTGCATTTTAAAGAATTTTAGATGAAGACTCACAGGATTGAGGCCAAGAAGCTTTTGATTGGCAAGAGCCACCACCTGCAGATAAAAGATATTTTTGTTTAAAAAGTGCTTAATGAATCAGAGACAAATGTATAAAACTTAAAGGCATCAACTCTTACAGAAAATGCTTCATTTATTTCATAGTAATCAATTTGAGAGGCTTCCAAACCAGCATTTGAAATAGCTTTTGGTATTGCAAGGGCTGGAGCAGTTGTAAATAATTCAGGTGCCTGTCCAGACAATCTTGTTTTAGAATTAACAGTCTGAAGTTCCACAAAACCAAGATAAATGAAAATGGGCATTAACAGTACCTGCGCTGCATCAGCAAATCCCTTAATCTTCGCAATTACTTGTAACCCAAGTTGAAGTGCCTTTTCCCCACTCACTAGCACTAATGCAGCTGCACCATCACTGCCCAAGAGAAAATCACAAACCCATAATGCATTGTTAACAATAAGACTTGCACCAATATGAGAAGTAATTACTAATTACAAAGATAGAAAGAGAGGGGCAGGGGCCGGGGGGATTACCTTATGCTAGAGGCATTGCCAGCAGTAACAGAACCCCCAGTCTCCTTAAAACTTGGTCGAAGCTTCCTTAATTTTGCAGCATCAAACTAGCAGGGGACAGATGAAAATAAATATACAAATTAATAACAGAAGTAAATTTAATATTTTGATGCTGAGCAAAAATGAAATCAGAATACATTACTTTAATGTTCAAAAATAAGGTTAAAGGAAGAGAAAAAACAAAGTTGTGACGTCCTAAAACCTGAGATTGGGCGTGCAACCAATCCATAAACCCTGCTTTTTATTTTTTCTTTCCCATAAATTTCTATGACACTGCTAGAATTTGTTGAAATCCAGATATAGGTGATAGATTTTGATCATTTAAACTCAAAAATTTTGGAATCCTGATCATTTAAAAGAAGTTGGTGTGGATGAATGAGCTGCTTTTTCAATTGTAGTTGCTGTCTAAGGAGTTCTTCGAATTCTTCTTTTGTTTCAAAAAGGAAATATATATAAGTTTATTTTCATGCCCATTATTGTACTTGCCTTTTGTAAACCATCATCCTTATCAACGATTGAAGAAGGCTTTCCTCGTCCCCCTGAAACTTCAACCTGCAGCAGATGATTGAGAATTAACAGACATTATATGATAAAATAAAAAGTTTTTGCTGTCCAGCAAAGAACTAAGATCCAACCGGAACTATTTCCCATGCAAAGAGACCAGCATCTTGGGCAGAAATTCCACGCTTAAAACTTCGAATAGCATAAGCATCCTGCAAAAGACAAGGATAGAGCCGAATTAGAGGTGAATAGCGACAGCAGTAGGTTAAACATAATGTGCAAAGGGAGCGTATCATGTCAAAGTAAATCATCAAATGGAAACAAATATAAATTAGCACTCCACAAGTATCTCAACAGTCAAACTACTATGTGGCTTATTTTTTTTCAAATAAAATGTTTTGATGCATGCTCATTAAACGCAGCAAATTATGAAAAAACAAAAAGAAAGGAAGAAAAAATATGCTAGTTCAACAAAGCAACACGAGATTAGTAGAAGTCATCCAATTGCAGAACACCCAAAGGTGGGAGGCATCAATATACTTTAAAGCAGACCTATCTCCAGAGAAATGCTACCTGCTCTTCCCTTGATATGGAATGTTGATCAGCACATATTTCTGCACAAACACCCATTCCAATGTCATTATAGACATCCCACAGACCATCTTTAAGCATGCCGTCAACAATAGTATCATGTCCAAATCGAGATCCGTTTCTGTTTACAAATTAGTGTCAGGAACAGATATTAGATACTTCTCCCAACAAGCCAAAATAGAACAAATTTATATGAAAGTTAGACAGCAGATTGAATGGACAAAATGAGCATCAGCCCTGTAAAAAACAGCTAAATCTAGCAATGAGGCTTGCATTTTTCATGTATTGTATTCAGTAGGAAAATCCTCTATCATGATACATACAATATCCTCAGTTGTTACTTGCACATTCCCTGTTCGAAGTCTATGATTACAAAGAATCATATAAAGCAATGGCTTGCACAAAGGCTAACCTTGCATCTGGTAGATACTTAGGCGCGTTGGACATGCTTTCCATGCCACCAGTCACGACAATATCATTGTGACCCAGCTGGATGGTTTGTGCTGCAATCATCGTGGCTGAACAAAGAAGAAATTCTATCAGTGATCGCTCACAAGTCACAGAATTAATAAATTTCGTAAGAAAATGGAAATAGCAAGTTGAATTACTAGGTGGAGAAGTGGACCTTTGATCCCAGATGAACAAACTTTGTTTATAGTGGTGCAAATGACAGAGTTGGGTATGCCTGCACCTAGAGCAGCCTGTCTAGCAGGAGCTTGGCCTAAATTGGCGCTTAGAACATTCCCAAAGAAGACCTCTTGCACAAGTGATGGATCCACATTTGCCCTCTTCAAAGCACCTAATGTATAATTAACAAACCATTTCAGTTGAACCAACACTCACATCATAAATCCTTTTTCTTTTCTTTTCTTTTTTTGGGTAAAAAGAAAGAAAGCAAGAAAGAACAGAATTAAGAGAGATAGAAACAAAGTAAAGGGTGATTAAGAATAGAGAGAGATGTTGTTACATTGAATAACAACGGAGCCAAGTTGGGTTGCTGAGAAAGACGAGAGGGAACCCAGGAATCCGCCCATGGGAGTACGTGCGATTCCCACAATACAAACATCTGAAAATGAAAAAGCAGTTAAGGAGTGCTTTGCTTAATTGAAGAAGTGCTTTGCTTAATTGAAGAAGTGCTTAAATTGATGAAGTGCTTACCTCGAGGTTTAATAGATAGTTAAGGAGTGCTTTGCTTAATTGAAGAAGTGCTAAAATTGATGAAGTGCTTACCTCGAGGTTTAATAGAATCAGAGGATGGAGCCATGAGATGAGAGACAGAGAGCAAACAAACAAACAGAGAACGTCGGGCAATTCAAGGAAGAAGAAGAGGCAGGAGTCAAATTCAGAGGAATTGCTTTTTTAGTTTTAATTTCCTTATTAATTTATGCTATATAGATATAGTGTATACATGTATATCTTCATCGTTGGGAGTTAGCGTCGTCATCATGGCATCATCGCCTCGCCTGCTGATTGCTGAATCCTTTATCATTTACGCCGGGAAACGCAACCCATCCCTCATGTGGGACTCAGTGGGACCCACTGCACCCCTCCCCTCTGGGTTTGTGTTTGGGTTGGGCCATCAACTCCCAGCTACTAATCCACGCATTATATTTGGATTATACTCATTAATTTGTCTTGCTCTGATTACATTGCCAACTTTTTGTTACAAAATGTATTTATAGCCATCTTCTCGTTTTGTTTGTTAGTGATAATTTTAGTTTCATGTTCACACTTGACAACAATAATGAATAGTGCTTTTTTTTGGCCAGGTGGAGGAGTATGCTGCTTTTTTTTTCCGTGGCCATGGAGAGGAGTATGCTTAACATAACCATAGGTGAGGGAAGCGATTTAACAAGTAAAAGGTCACAGTTGAAGAGGGCATGGTTATGTAATGTAGTGACACTGCAATTACATTGACAATGGATCACAGGGAGCTTTTTCGTACTCACTTCACTAAGAGGGAGAAGGGACCATGCGAAGCAACAAAACACAGAAAAATGACAAACTAAATTTTAAAGACTGTTACACAGTATGACATATCAGACACCAATGCGAAGGATACAAGCTTCCACAAATTTCTTAAATAATCAACAACAAAAGATCTATACATTCCTCCCGTAGACAAAATACCAATGGGAAGTTACCTTGTTTGCACCAAGTTCTTCAAGAACCCATCTACACAGAATACACAGAACATGATGAACAACCATTCTCTTCTGATCCTACCACCCATCAGACAACATGCCTGAAGGTGAGGTTGATTCGAGTTGCATCTACTTTTGACCGCTTAGGCACCGAGTGCATCCAATCCCTTTGAGTGTAACCCCTCATCACCAAGAGTGATCCATGCTTGAGTGTGAATGAGTGCTGATCATCATGGTTGCACTTTAATCGCTTACTTTTAGTTTCCTGATCATTTCTTCTCTCTGGCATTCACACCAAAAGGGAACAATTAACGCACGCAACTAATGCAAGTTCAATTGTTGTTTTATTTTATGAATCATTGTATTGTTGTTGTATGTCTTATCATTCTGTCAACAATACAAGTGCAACAGAAAACACAACAATGACAGAACAAAACAAGATGGTCCGTTGAGTAAGAAATGAACGAAACACATGAGAAGGGAGATGATGGTTGATTATTATTATACCTTGTGATGTTTTACTGGGTTTCTTCTTCAAGAAGAATTCACGTTCACATCCTAAGGATAGGGACGCGATTTCAGGAGTAGATCCATAAAGCTTCTCATCATCAGAATGCCAACCAACATAGTCATTACCACCTTTATACTTATTCAAGAGCAAGCTATTAAAACTGCTGCCAGGAAGAGCTTTATGCACCTAGAAAGATAAAATGAAGACATGACATGAGCCATGACACCATAGTAGGAATGAATTATGAGCAAAGGATGATGAAAAAAGAATAATGAAAATAATGTAAGCATTCTTGTTACCGCTTCCAAGATTTGCTTAAGTGGGGGATGATCATCCCATGCATAGGCATGAGGCTGGTACCCACTGTAAACCAATTGTGGCAGTCCTGGGCTTGCCACATAACATGTATCTCTAGGCTGCAAAATACAACAATGCTAGTTCGGTTCAATCAGTGCTCGATTCATAAACAATTAACCCAACAATGTTCCAAAAGATGTTGCTCGTATCTACCAGAATTCCAAATATTTTGCAAACCACATATATTAAAATCCACGAAACCCAAATGATAATTGAAAGACAAAAGGGCAAGTTTCTATGGAAAATATAAACATAGAGCCAGAGGGAGAGAGACAGAGAGACCTGGAGGCAGGATCGGCCAAAGACACGAATGGTGGGTCGGGTCCAAGGGATATGGGTGTCGAGGTAATCGAACCATTTCCAAGCGTGATCGAAGCTTATGAATCTTGGTATGAACACCACTTCGCTTCCATTGCCCAGAAGCACCGTCTGTCTTTTCGCCTGTTTCTCACTCTCCTCATTAGGGTCTGGGTTCGTCGGTTCACCCACAGCCACCACCAACTTCCTCAAACTCATCGACTACGATTTAAGCGCCAAACAAACAAAGATCCACCATATATCATATTGCTTAAGAAAGACTTCAACACGGCCCAATGAAAGTTACATATTGGGCCATGCCAGATTGGAAATGCATGTTTATTTAAGAGAACCGGTCCATTTTATAGACCTCTGTTAGACTATGTTTGTACGTAGGATAACTGATTACGGGGGCTGTGTTAAATCTAAATTTGAAATCGTTTGATTATGTAATTGTAATTAAATAAATAGATGGTTCTAATGATAATTTGATTTATCGTTAACTTATTTATAATAATTATATAATCAAATGATTTTCAAATTAGTTGATTTTTATAGAGATGATTTTTATAGTTAGATTTAAAATATGAACTGTTCAAATTATAAAAATACGTTGTGGAATGAGAAAATTGTAGTTTGATAGTAATTATACATCAAGTTTTTTAGTCTGATGAGGAATAATTGGGTGGTTCTTAGATAACTATAATATTTTAACTGCAATTAATTGAAGGAGCTTATATATATATACAGCAGGTCTCAGTTGTAGGATTCCTACAAATAGCTTATTTGTAGGACTCCACTTACAGCCCTTAGATCTGATTTAAGGAGCATCCTATGGCTGAGGTCATTTCACAGCTAACCAACCATAAAATTCCTTAACCCAAACCCCCTTGCTTCACCCGTGAACCCTCTTCTATTGAAGTACCCAAACCCTCTTGCTTCACCTGTGAAGAACCCAGCCTCCTCTTCCATTGAAGCCTAGCTAAACAACCCAGCCCCCTCTTCCATTGAAGCCTAGCTGAACAACCCAGCCCCTCAACTTTGAAGCCTAGCTGAAAACCTAGCCCCAAAATCCCCACCAGATCGCGAAGAGGAAGACGAGGTCGCGAAGAGGAAGACGACCTCGCGCTATCACCCAGGTCGCGAAGAGGTAGACGACCTCTGCCATCACCCAACGTCGTGAGTCTTCGCGGAGCGTCACCATCACCCGTTCGCGCACAGAGGCTACCTACTAGTCGCGCATAGAGGCGACCCACCAATCACACATAGAGGCGACCCACCAGTCACACATAGAGGCGACCCACGACCCCCCCAGACCCATACGGAGGTGACCCACAAGTCGCGCACGGAGGCGACCCACCAGTTGCACACAGAGGTGACCCACGACCCAGAAGTCGCGCACAGAGTCGACCCACACAGGTGACCCACCAGTCGCACACAGAGGTGACCCACAACCCACACAGACCCATACAGAGGTGACCCACGACCCACAAGTCGCGCACAGAGTCGACCCACACAGGTGACCCACTAGTCGCACGAAGAGGTAATTTCAGTCGATTCATTTCAGCAATGTAGACCCACGACTTTGAATTAGCAATGTCAGATTAACCGTAGCAATGTAGACCCACGACCTTGCATATAAGATTAACGGAGCCTAATGTAAATCAATGGGTTAGGCATGGAAATGGAGAAATGGGGAAATGGTTTGTTTTAGCTTAATAATTTTATATATATTTATACTTTTTGTGAACACATGCAATTTGTTCCATGTTTTGTTCCATGCTTAAAAAAATTGAAAGAAAATGAGAATGCAATGAAAACAGCCCAGTTTTAAAAGCATCGAAGATGTTCATGTTGAATTTATATGCGTTTAAATATTTACTAGTTTAATGTCATATTTAATGGCTACAAGTGTTTTAAATGGCTATTGTAAATTTTAATATTCCGTTTCTTGTCTTTGATGTGGGCTGATAGGCAAAAGAAAGGCCTTTGCTGCAATGTCTACTTCATCCACAAGTGGTTCACGTAGATGTGGGAGATGCACTGGAGACATGAAGTTCTTTGTGGCAAGAACTGCAAAAAATCTGAATAGGCCCTTTTGGAAATGTCAAAGGTGTGGACAACTTGACTGGGTAGATGAAGCTGAGAATTATGAAGCACGTGATGGCTTTGTTATTTCTAAGGATTTGACCAAGGTTCTAAAAGCAATTAAAGGGGAATTGCAAGTAGTGAAGATGCTATTACAATTGATCTGTGCACTTTTATTTTTACTTGTAATAGTAATTTCAATGAAGAAGTAATTGTAGACCCAGTACTTGCATAGTTTGGAGTAGTAGTATCTGCAAACTTTTGTGCAAACTGTTTGGATGGTGAAACTTCTAGTTTGAAGATGGTGCAACTTTATTAGTATATTGATTTAAGAATGTATATGCTCTCTGGCCCTTTTACTGGGTTCTTTTACTTAATGTAGTAATGTGGTCTATGTTTCAAATTTGGGAATGACAAGAAGATTTTGAAATAAGCAAGCTGAGCTGAACTGATATATCCATTGTCCAAACCATTCAAATAAGCAAGCTGTGATTATGTTTGAAAAAAGTACACTAGAAGATCATTCTATAAAAAACATTACAATATCTTGTCCTACAAATTTCCCTTGGAACATCAGCAGTTCTTCCATCATACTAGTAAAATCTAGACTTCAAGGCTTCATGACAATGAACACCCTGCAAATCCTTGAGCAATCTTCTAACAGTGAAGGACCTCTTACTGCGTCATGACAAAAATGCACACTTGGTCAATCCCCACACTTGGTCAAAAATGCCAAGTAAAATTAGATGTAAAAAGATGTGCATGGCAAGTGCTATTGCTGTTAGTCTTATTTACCCACCAAAAAAAATGTGCAGCACCACCAGCAGCAAACCACAAGGAAGAAAGGCAAGGGATAAATGAAAGCCTAATAGAAACATAGAAACACCTGCTGTGAGAAGCATTGCTACCGAAGTAGAACACATGCAGAACATAGCTAAATTAAGATTGGAACCTGAAAGGCCATAAAGGTTCATGATGTAATTCCAACAAACTTTTACTAATTCATTTCAACAATATATATGGAATGTATTACCCATATGATTGAAAACTTGACAAACCACAACTAGGGCTAACAGTACATAAAAATAGAAATAAAAAGACTATGCCCCCCTTTCCACTTCCTTCTTAACTGGGCCAAAGATATGTAGACATGTTGCTAACACCAATCAAGATGTATAAGAGGAATGAAGAAATCATGAATTTATTCTACCATAATTTAATCAAATCAAAGAAAGAATATTGAAATAGTATGCTCATGCTTAATAAATCACCACTAAAAAAAAAAAGGATTGTTACCAGTCATCAAAGACTATGAACCATCAGATGAGCTACCATCAATTGAGGCATCATTACAATCTTGGAGAGTGGAAGACCTATAAAGACAAATAAATTAACTCATTAGCAGAACAATCAAATATGTACACAAAAAAATTAGAAAATACAAAAATCTTACGTATTTAATAAACGCGGACAATTTCTTTTGTCATGAGACACACCGGTAAGCCCACATCCATTACAACGCCTACTCCTTGGTTTAAATGCCTCTTTTAAATGCCTCTTTTGCCTTCTTAAGCCTTTTGCTACTTCCTTTAAACTTAACTGCATCTGGCTCATTATAACTAGCGACGCTAGTATTACTAATTCTACTAGCAACTCCAACACCCGACCCACCACTATGAATAATTGAGATGGCATCAATCCCTTGAATAACATAATCCATGGCCTCACAAAAAATTTGTCTAGCCTCATCATTTAAGAGGGCCTTATCAATCAATTGGGAATATCGGTGAAATAATTCACTCCGTTTTTCAAACAAGGATGTGGGGATATTGATTTCTAGACCATCATTGTCTACAACAACATTAGATTTAGCAGACTTAGTCCATCTCTTCAAGATGTACTGATTTGGCAAAGTATGAAGCTGACGTACCTTGTGCAAAAATGACAAAATATGTCTGCATGGCATTCCAGCACTCTGGAACATCTGACAACTACATGATGCAAGGTCCACTGATTTTTCATATACAATCTCTCGAACTCTCCCCCTTTGATCATCGTTTTCACTATTGTAGATGCAATGTGTGGCATTTTCTCTTACAAGCTGTGTGTTATAATTGTAACTTTCCCACAATTCTTCTTGAAATTTATAAAAATATGTTCGAGTGTATATGTCAGCCATTTGCTTTTCCATCTTAATAGGGAGCTTCAATCTAGGCTTTTCATTGATGTTAGTGTGATCCGCTATTACCTCCTTCTGACGCTGTTTTAAAAGTCCCCTATTAAATTGAATCATGAAGTCAGACAAAGAATTGTTCTTGCTCACATATCCTTTGAAAAAAGAGTGCCCACTTTCTGCACGTTGACTACTAGTCATGTCAGCTCCAAAAACGTGATCAACATAGGCTTGTACCCATTTATCCCTAATGTCATATAGTGATTTCAGCCACTTGTTGTCTGCTAACCCACTTCTTTCAATAATATCCCTCCAACTCAAGTCAAACTCATCTTTTGTCTCTGAGCCATAAATACACCGTTTGATCTCTTGATAATATTGTGACATTTTTACCGCATCAAGTTTATCGGAAAACTTATTCAGAATATGCCAACTACAATATCTGTGAAGTGTGTTAGGGAGAGTTTCTGCAATTGCTTTGGTCATAGCAGGATCTTGATCGGTAATGATCATCTTTGGAGCATCCCCAGGCATTACTTTCAAAAATTCTCGAAATAACCAATTAAATGATTCTGAAGTCTCATTACTCAAGAATGCTCCAGATAATATGATTGTCTAACCATGATTGTTTACCCCCATCATTGGTGCAAAAATCATCCCATACCGATTTGTATTGTAGGTAATATCAAAGATGACCACATCACCGAAAATACCATATGACTTCCTAGAAATTGCATCTGACCAAAAACAAGAAGTTATCTTGTCATCATCATCTGCCTGAATGTTGTAAATGAACCCAGAGTTTCTCTCTTGCTCCAACATTAAATGATCATGTAACATATTACCATCATGCCCCTTCAAGTCCAAACGTCTATCTCTTTGATGGTTGTACATATCTTTAAGTGTACAACCAATGTTCTCTAGACCCCCTGTTTGCACTCCAAAAATGTCATATTGTTGGGTTGGGGGTATGTTCACCATACTTAGTTGTTCAGTTAATGCTCTTTGAGCACTTGTAAGCCGACGTCGAGACTTCATCAAGTGGCGTCTACGTGGGCTTATCAACTCGTGGCTGTGAACCTCATCAAATATAGTAACCACAAATCCGCCTACTTTCGATTTCACCACGATCATTCTAGCTTTACAACACACCCTTCTGATTCCACGACGCCTTTTTTCAGTGCCTTCCAGCTCCTGTTGGTATTTTCCTTCTTTGTTGCACACAAACTCCCTCCTAATTAATTCACCATCCTTATTCTTCTTACAGTGATGCAATCGATAGTCAAATCCAATACTCTGTGCATAACTTCGGTAAAAGCACTCTGCTTCGTCCATGGTTTGAAATTGTTGACCTATGAACGGCTTCACCTCATTATTTTCTTCATCATTGGCCGCAGCTATTGTAGAATTTACTTCTGACTCATCAACTTGCAAAGAATCTACCCTCTCAACTTCCATAGGTTCCATATCATTAGCTTCCATAACTATAATATAATTTAATTAACATCTTTGTCATATAAATAGGCTATTTTGAAATGGAATATTAAAATTTACAATAGCCATTTAAAACACTTGTAGCCATTAATTAAATATGACATTAAACCAGTAAATACAGAAATGCATATAAATTCAACATAAACATCTTGGATGCTTTTAAAACTGGGCTGCTTTCATTGCATTCTCATTTTCTTTCAATTTTTTTAAGCATGGAACAAAACATGGAACAAATTGTATGTATTCACAGAAAGTATAAATATATATAAAATTATTACGCTAAAACAAACCAGTTCCCCATTTCTCCATTTCCATGCCTAACCCATTGATTTGCATTAGGCTCGGTTAATCTTACATGCAAGGTCGTGGGTCTACATTGCTATGGTTAATCTGACATTGCTAATTCAAAGTCGTGGGTCTACATTGCTGAAATGAATCGACTGAAATAAGCTATTTGTAGGAATCCTACAATTGAGACCTGCTGTATATATATATATATATATATTTAATCAAAGTTTGATAGCTTAATGGTTTTCGATTTGCTTAATTTTTTGCAAAGATGATTTTTGAATGTAGACTTAAATAATCTATGGTTTGGATAATTTAAATACTATATGGAATGAGCCTTAGTGAGAAATCCCATAAATATGAGATTATGCACTTGAAAGAACTTGTATATATATTGCATGTACCATTGCACATGCTCTTATGATTCACCCACCCAAAAAAAAAAGGTTTTTACCTAGAATGCCCCTCATACTACAGTTCACATGAACCAACACTTAACTTTTCAAGACAAAATTCTTACCGAGTACTTGCCAGTTCTTGCGAGCACTAAAAGGTTGCAAATGTAGGCTGGATTTGCAACACCTAAACTTGTGCATATGCATTTTAAAAACTGCATATGCAAGTTTTTTTTTTTGGCCAAATGAATACCTCATATTAATAATAACCTCAAAGACAAAGTACAGATAGAAGAAAGGAAATACACAGCCAAACTACCAAGCCGATAAGGCATAAAACCAAAGATACGAAAGAACAGTAAGAAATTGCAGCAAAATTGCATAAAGGAAATTGCAGCTAATCCAAGGGTAACCCATCAGCTACCAAAATTCCCAACAAAGAGGATGGGGGATTTTGATCCCAAGTATTAACACACATCACCTTCCTTGCCAAACTAGCTACCAAATCTGCAGCTTTGTTTGCTTCCCTATGCACCCATCTCCAATGAACAGATGAGAAGCTGGAGGAAAGCCTTCTAATTTCTTGTAATAAAGGAAAGATTTCCCATGATGATTTCAAATTAGGATCCTTAAGAGCAGAAATTATCACTTTAGAATTAGATTCAATTACCGCCACAGAAAGGCCTTTAGCTCTAGCGCATCTCAGACCCTCTTGGATTGCCATAGCTTCAACAACTAAAGCTGAAGAGGCTTTGAAGTGACAAGCAGAACCACCAACTAACATAGCATTATGGTCCCTCAAAACCACCCCAATGCCTGCCTCATGATTGCTAGGATCCCAAGAGCCATCGGTATTTACTTTGATCTCGGACAATACAGAGGGAGACCAAGATGTGGAGCCAAAGACTCGAGAAGGAGAGTTCATAGCACTTTCAGCAGGGGAAGGCATGGACTGCTTCTGAGAATGCAAAAACTCCAGGAAAGCACGCAGAGCCTGATTGCTTGCAAAAATTGGGTCGGGATTTACCTGTTGAAAAACTGATTTGCATCTCACTTTCCAAATACTCCAAAAGATAAAGCAAATCCTAATCAATAAAAGAGAAGCATCATCTTTCCAATAATCCAAAACATTTAATAACCATAGATCCAAGTGAGACACTTGGGCTTAATCCAACTTATACCCCAAGCAGTCAAACCAAATACCCTCAACCCAAGGACATAATAAGAGCATATACTCAACAGTCTCTACAAACTGATTGCAAATTGGACAAAGAGGGTGAAGAGCTACCTTTCTTCTAAACAAGTTTTCCTTAGAAGCAACGATATTTGAGATTGCCTTCCACAAAAACATCTCAATTTTTGGCAAAGTATTAGCAGACCAAATAATCTTCCATAACCTTTTCTCAAACTGATGGGAGTGATATTGGTGCACATCATTGAGGATATCCCTTCTCCCATGCTGCCAATAATATCCAGACTTAACTGAGTATGAACCCCACTTCACTAAGGGCCATATGAGCCTATCTTTTCTCCTATTAGTAATAAGGGGAATTTCCTCAATAAGATGAACAATAGACTCCTCCATATAAAACACAGCTTTGCTAAGATCCCAAGATCTTGAATTCTAGTGAATTAAATCAGCAACGTTCTGAGGAATGTCAGAGGCACCCTGTATAACCTTTCCAATAATAGGACCTTCCATGCCTGGGATCCAATTATCTCTCCAAATATCAATGGACTGACCATCAAGCACCTGCCATTTAGCACCAGCAAGAAGAACATCTCTCCTTTCAAGCAAACTAGACCACGCTCATGATGCCTTACCTCCTTTGCTAGCATGTTGAAACTCACAATTAGGAAAATAAATCCCTTTAAGGA
>QANT01006907.1:0-26700 GCA_003254885.1 Purshia tridentata | reverse complement strand
ACGGTGGAACATGTTGGGATATTTTTTCTGAATTTATGAAAACATTGAGGATATAGTGGGCAAAAAAAAAAATTTAAATATGGGAGCCTACAACTTTCACTCACTACAGTTTTGAAAAACAGGTTTTAAGTTGTAGTGGGTTTCTGTAGTGAGTGACCTCAAATTGTGAGTCACTACAGTTTTTTAATTTTTACCAAACGCCAAAACTGTTGTGAGTGACCTAGAATTGTCACTCACTACAGCTTTTGGGTGTTTCACTGCAATCCCAAACGGAGCCTAACTCATCATAAAAAACTGGCTTACAGGAGTTCTTACATCCACACCCGGGTTTTTTGACATGTGCTTCGGAGTCTTTTTATGCCAATTTTATATAAAAAGTTTTTCATGCATAACGGATTCTCATATATAATCTCATATCCTCATATAGGATCTCGTTTAAACAAACTTCCAGCATAGAATTGACCTAAAGAATTTCCGTATAGGATCATATCTACACTAAGTGTAGATGGCCTAAGCGCAGATATGAGAATCACCTCAATATCATATTGGTGCAAAGGTACGTATAATAAAGAAAATTTGCATTGTTAAATTAAAATACAACTGCAAGATTCATATCAGATTCCATATACGCACAATCACTAAGTTCTTGGGGTTTCGGCAAACCAATTATCAAAACTTCAAACGATCGATGGAATTTGATTTGTAATTCACATGTTGTATGAAATTCTCAACTTCTACCTTGGAATTTAAATACCTTTTGATAAGGCAAACATGCATGAACCCAAAGAGCACTAAAAACCCAATTAGTCTAATTGCAACAACACCCACAAAGTCCTTTCTGTACTTAAATAACTCCTTAATTATACAGTCTGCTACTGTTTCACCTGTATCAAATGTGTCTTCGATGTCTTCAAACTGTGAAGCAAGTAGCAATCAGTCCATACAAATCACTTTCCCTTCTCATACATACTCCAATAAATTATTGGCTCTAAAATTCATATGGTAATGCTGTACATTTTCCAGCCACCCTGTTGTAGGACATGTAATATGTATAAACTTGGACATTCAGCAAAACTAGAGATCATGGAATTGTTATGCATGTAAAGGGTTTTCATCTCTTTTGGAAGTTAATTGCTTTGATTGCAAATGCAAAGATGAATCCAAAGAACACTGAAATACCGACAAGCACAGTTGCAACAACACCTAAAAACTCTGTTCTATACCCAAAATAAGCCTTTATAAAATTCTCCACAGTTTCACCCGTATCAAGTGTGCCCTTCATGTCTCCAAACTGTGAAGCAATCAATCCATACAAAGTCCAAGAGACGGGGCACGCCCAATAGTACCATCTCCACCATATTGGAATTCTCTGTCACCACCAAACAAATATGTGAGTACCATCTCTGCTCATAGTATATAGTCTTATACTCTTATAATTTACATCAAATAATCAAGCATGCATGGTGATCATTCATGATTGACATGAACTTACTGTTTTTGGAATGATAAATCCTGAAAATACGTTCCATAATGGGTAGAAGGCTGAGGAAACCACAGCAGCAATGGTGGTATTGGGAGTAATGGACACAATCATCATGCCATAGAAGGTGTAGTACAAGAAGGTGAAGTACATGCAGAAGAGGAACCACAAGAACTTGCTGACGGTCCAATCATATCCAATCATAGTGTATACTATAACCCCATATAAGATAGTTTGGATCACAGTGTATGGAATCTCAATGACAAGCTGCAATACAAATTTTCATGCAAATACAATTAACATATATATAAAGCTATTGCTTCTACTGAACAACTTACATTAAGAATTCAAATCCAAATACCTCATTTTAAATCTACATGTCCAAATAAAACCTTAAATTAAGACTGCACTAATACTAACAAATTTCACAAATTAATGAATGCTAAAAAATATGAATTACAAGAAGGAGGATTACAGACAGTTCAGCATCATTTACCCTTTAGAAAAATAAAACCTTGTGGAAACTTAGTAGCATACCTGTCCAAAGGCATATGGAAAAGCTGAGTACATTCCAGCAGCCCTTTCTCTATAAAAGACTATCCTCTCAATAGCTATAACTGGCTGCACGGATGAGGCATTTTGTATGCCAATAAAGAGAACAGAAGAATACATAGAACCCATTGCATTAAAAATATCTTGTCGCTTTTGTCTGCATTTCAGAAGTTTTAGCCAAAATTAGGGACCAGGAGATGAGGGGTGCAAAGTTTACACATTAGATTTTAGATTTCATCACAAACTTTATTATTTATTGTACCTTTTGGAGCCAAGGCCCCAGAATATTGTCCCAAATAGTATAGCCATCATAGTTGTGTACAAAAGTCTCACTGCATTGTATGGTGGGTTTCTCCAGTAAGACAAATGTTGTTTCCACAGGCAAGCAATACATTGGGTAAAGAAAGACTGAGAGTATTGCGTTGGGAAGTGCAAATCTTTTGAATTTGGTGGAGGAGTACTTAGTTCCTTGATCAAGTCCTTGTTTTTCCTAACCATTCAACATATTGTATTAGTAGCAGAAACAGCAGGGTAGCGTTAAACATGATGGTTTTAGTATTTTCCTTTGAGATTCAATTTCTAATATATATAATATAATATTCCTGTACTTCACCTTCAATAGTTAAAAAAATACTGGAACTTCAAATCTCAAAGAGTTAAATAAAATTTAAAGTACATTTCAAAGTCTTCAGAAGGAAACTTGGGGAAAATGAAATTCAAAACAAATCTTCCAAACTGTGTAGAGAAACTACATTGGATTGGTCTCTATGGATATATTGGTTTGAACTGGTTTGGTTTCTAATGGTCCCAAAGCAATTACATTGGATTGGATGAAAAAACCCCAAAAACCAATCAATCCAAACTGTGCAAAACCCTATAACTATAACTATTTATCACAATCTTATTGATATCTTACCTGTATATTTCTGAGTTCTTGTACATGTCGGTGAAATTAACCCCAAGAGCTGCTTCTTGTGCTGCAGAAGTGACCTCCAACATCCAAGTTGCAGGATTGTAACCATCCTTTATTTTAGAAACTCCACTAATTCCCTGGATGAAATATAACTCATTTATGTTAGGAGCAGTTGAGCTAATACATTGGCTGTTAGTATAGTTTCATGAATTTATAATCCTAACCTCAAAGTATTCGATCAAGTGGGAAGAATGGTGGCCTAAAGGGCCAACATATATTTCTTCACCTCCCAGTTTCAAAAGAAACAGCTGCAATTGGATATTGAATTTTTCAGTTCTCATAACATTAAGTACCATATTCAAACTGTCTAATCCTAAAGCATAAAAATGTATTTCACCTCATCGAAAGCATCAAATATATCAATGCTTGGCTGGTGGATGGTGCAGACTACAGTTCGCCCAGTGTCCACTGTGTTCCTCACTGTTCTCATTACAATTGCTGCTGCTCTGGCATCAAGGCCAGAGGTTGGCTCGTCCATGAATATTATTGATGGGTTGGCAACAAGCTCTACTGCAATTGTTAGCCTTTTGCGCTGCTCAGTTGAGAGACCATTCACTCCAGGCAATCCTACAAGTGCCTCCCTTATTGAGGTAAGTTCAACAAGCTCCATGACTTCCTCAACGAACATCTGCAAACAATTAACCAGATTTATGGTCAATGACTTCTCTAAACAGAATACACGAATAATGGAACATATGTGCAACCTAGCTTTTGGTTACCACTAATTCTTTCTTCAGCCTAAATCCCCCCAACAAAAAGAAAAGAGCGTATACCTTTCTGGTTGGGGAATCAACCTCAGGGGGCAACCGGAGCCAGGCAGAATAAACCAAAGACTCATAAACTGTAACATGAGGAGAGTGTATATCTGTTTGCTCACAATATCCTGATATGCGAGCAAACGTTTCTTGATTTTTAGGATAACCAGATAAGGTGATGCTTCCCTCAATATATCCACCAGTTTTTCTTCCTGCCAAGACATCCATTAAAGTTGTCTTTCCAGCACCACTAACACCCATTAGAGCTGTTAGGACCCCAGGCCTAAAAGCACCACTCACACCCTTCAGAAGTTCTAGCCGGTCCTCAGTTATGCCTTCAGCTTTCATTTCCTGCAAGGATGTTAATGCATTCAGCACTGGAACTTGGTTCACAATTATAAGAGAGTAAATCTGATAATGCAGTTACATAATAGATTTATATACACTGTTGCTTAGTTATATTGTGCCATATGTAGAATAAAAAAATGTGTCTCTATAATTCAAGTTGCTTTTCAGAAGCAATGACCAAACAGTTTAATGAAGATGGCTTAGGCATTGTTGCCCCTTACAAAAAATTTGGAGATACCTGTGGCATGTCAACTGCATATCTGATTTCATTAAACGTAACGGAGAGGGGTTCAAAAGGAAGAATCATTCCTTTGCACCCAGTATGATTGGCAGTGACATTCTCTAGACCTCCTGCATTGTTACACCAAGGCAATTACTTATACCTTGAACTCCAATATGTAGAACAAAAACACAAAATTTGGAGCTTTATGACCCACCAATAGAGCTCTTTCCTGACGACAGCTCAATGGTCTCTCCAGTTTTCTTGGCATGTTTCTTTTCCAAGGCCTCTTTGGAAAGTACTGCCCGAGGCTTTTCAAATGCTGCAGAAAATTATTCTGATTGTCAGAACATTGTGTCCATTTGAAGACAGAAGAATGTCTAGGTTGGTACTTACGGTCAAGATAATGAAGTGCCAAAGTGAAGAGGAAATTGAACAGAAGAGTGAATCCAATTAAAGCTACTACTCCGATCCAGTACAAATGTGCTTCTGGGATTATCCCTCGAGACTTCAACACCATAACTCCTAATGTTTCTGTTGAGTTGGAAAGAACCTATAATACAATTTTTCCACATACACATTAGCTAACATTTTTCATATTTTGCTCTCCTGTTCTTATGTTATCTTTTGTATTAATCATAAAAATGATGCTCACATGTCTCCAACTTTCTCCAAGGAATTCATTGACAGCAATAGCATTCAGTCCATATGTCAATGGTGAGAACCAATATCCCCACAACAACCATTTCTTCATATTCTCTGACTCACAAAAGGACATTTATTTACCATCAAAATCTAAACCTGTTAACCAAAAGGAATAATAATATGATTACTCTGGTTAAATTTTATGAATGGTTCACCTCGTGATAAGATAAAGCCGCCCAGAACAAAAAGGATAAGTAAAGCAGCAGACCCAAATGTGCTTGAAACAATCATGTTCCTTCCCAATGCTCCTAGCAATCGGAACAGAGCACTTGCCATCTGGCTAATACACAGCAGTATAAGGAATTGTTTGAAGAACCTGCCGTTACAAATTTTCATCAAATTTCATAACCAATGACTCTGAGCCTAATTTTTGAAATGCAATATTTGTATTTCTTTTACTTTTCACCTTTCAATGCTCGGATCATAACCTATAACATAGTAAGTAATGGTCACCCAAATGGAAACATCCACAAAGGTCATAGGGATCTTTATTATCCATGGTGGTAAAGAGTATGCCCAAGCAGGATAGAAGAGAAGGTCCCTTTGCTTGAAAAAGACAGGAAGTTTCATGACAGTCATAGCAAGCTCTGAGAACCCATTGAACATAATAATCATCATTGTGAAAAATAACGCTCCCATATAAATCCCACCATCTGCTACTGAATTCCGGCCCATCTCAGTCCGTAGGAATAGCGTCATTGTTGTGAAAGCCATTAGAATAAGCTAAAACCAGAACAAGTAGAAGTAATCAAATTAACTAAATGTTTGCATTTATGGAATCACCTGTGTAAGAGAATACAAGAATTGACAGATGATTTCAATGCTTATCTGCTACTCACCTGGACCAATTTGAATATGTAGACAAATGCATTCCTCTTCATAAGCAACATTTGTCTAGACATGCAAGCTTTGAACAGTTCCTTCTTGCTAACACCATACTTCAAAGTTGCTAAAGCTGCAGGGTTGCCTTTAGACTTGTCAAACGGAATAGCTAGCTCATCTCCTAGTTCCCGACCAATGTGAAATGTCTGCAATGCTTCAGCAAATTCCTTGGAAGTTACAAAGCTATAAGGCGTATCTTTATGAGCCCAGTATTGATCTTGATCTTTCCATGATGTCACCTATCATAGCCAGAACAAAAACAAACAAAAGCAAAGTTGTTATCAAGTCCAGTCTCTCTGGAGAAGAAAAATGATTAATGGAGGATGTATCATTATATGAGTAATTAAGTTACTTCTTGTAGGAAATCCGCGACTCCTTTCCTCTCTGGACATTTGAAGCCCATGTACTCAAAGAACTCAAGCACATTCTCTCGGGGACCTTGATACACTATGTGCCCATCTGACAGGAGAATTATATCATCAAACAGATCATAAGTTTCTGGCGCTGGCTGCAGTAGGGAGATCAGAGCAGTTCCATTGAGAATGTGAATGGATTGTCTGAGAGAATTCACTATGTGAAATGTTGTTGAACTGTCCAAGCCGGTTGATATCTCATCCATAAAAAGTGCTCTTGCAGGTCCAACCAGCATCTCCCCTGTAATTATTGACCAGTTTTTTCAGAAGAATCAGCCTAAGTACACTGTGACACTTTCAGGGTTTGGAAATTGGTAGCGAAGAATTTGCATCTTTTTCTAGAACTACAATTTCTATGTTTCACCTACCTGTGGTGAGTCTCTTTTTTTGTCCACCCGAGATACCTCGTATCATTTGATCCCCTACCATGGTGTCAGCACAAACTTCTAGTCCTAAAACCTAAAAAATGTTAGCAATTCAGATATTAGCCTTAGCCCAAAATTTCCATATTCATTTTGGCAGAAACAGAATTGTATGGACCTATTTTGTATCATTATGGATAAGGCATTAACGTAGACGAATGGTGGGCACCTTAAGTATATAGTCTGTAACTACATTGGTTTCCTGTCCTTCTAGTGCTGCTGCCTGCAAAAATTTAAGAAGGAATTCTTGAAATTGAAAATGCTCTATTAACAGATGCAAAATTGGTCATATGTATGAATTATAAACAGAAACCAATACACAAAATAAGTTTTCCTTATTTTCTTTTCCCCAGCCATCAGCTGTTCTCATACCTTCATGTAGACATCAAGGTCAGGATCTGGCTTAATATTTTCAGCCTTCTCTCTCCTTGATAACTCTACCAACATTTCTGAAAATTTTGCAAATGAAAACTAAAAACTCAGATTTTCAACAATTCTTCAAAATAGATTGGATATGTTAACTTTACAGTGTTTTAACTAACCATAACGTGGTCCGACCCCTTGACATCTTGCTGAAAAGGCCAGAGTTTCTCTCACTGTCAATTCTGGTATGTGGAGATCATGTTGACTTATATAAGCTGATGTCCTCTCCGGTATAAACTCTTCCATCCCTTGTCCGTTGTATGTAACTCTCCCCGAAAGCTAAGTTATTGTGAGCAATTTTATCAAGTTGTAAGGTGAAAACACTAGTAAAATCTTCTTAATTATATGGTAGTACAATAGTCTTACTTTCAGATCTTTACTGAGTTTTCCAGCCAACGCCAATAGTAGCGTGGTCTTTCCAGAGCCTGGGGGGCCTAAAAGCAGTGTCATTCTGCAGAAATCACACCAGAAATATGAGAAACATTTAGAAGAGTAGTCTAGACTATGTTGATGAATATTTGCATCAGTACTGCCTAATTACCTTCTTGGCTTGATAATTCCACTTATATCATGAAGGAGTGGCATTGGTTTCTTTCTACTTGGAAGAATATGAAGGTAATTCAAGAACCCCTTCAGAGAGAAAAAAGTGTAATTTACAACAAGGTGATCAGTTTAAGCTGCACATAAGGAGCAAGAATCCATATTATGCTTAAAACTGGTCATATATGTTTGATTTAATTAAAAAATGAATTACCTCTAACATATTAATGGAGAAGTTGAACACTGTAGGTAATGTCCTGCTTCCTACATAAGCTTCTGCTTCAACATTCAAATGCTCAAACCGCACTTCAGTTGTTGGAAATTCAAGTCCAACTCTGAGTTAAAAACCAACGCAAATGGGTTATACAGCATTTCTTCATACACATATTAAACACAACATTCTCATGAAACCCATTAAACAAGCTAAAGAGATGTGAATTAATTAGTTACCTATCCATGCGGTCCTTGAGCTTCAACAAGAACTTCTCATTATCCTCATCTGCAATCTTTACCAACCTCTCCAATAAATTCTTCCGTTCTAGCAATCCAAGATTCTTGACATCAATCTCTCTGGCCTGGCCATGCTCTTCAGCGAGTATACCCCGCCTTATGCGTAAATAAGTGGGCAGTCTCTCAATAGCAGCCCATGTCAGAGACTCTTCATCGTCTTCGTCTCGACGAGAAGACCTCGAGAAAACTTCCATGGAAGCGGCGTTGTTTCTCAACATGTCAAAACTGCTTATGCGTGCACTGCTGCTGCTCATTGTCTCCCACCTCCTCCTCCACTAGTCCTGCACTTTCATCACTATAAAAATCCAAAGAAAACCCACCAAACTTTCCTAACTTTCATGCAAAAATCAAGTTTCTGAAGCATATATCAACCCTGTATAGTGTATTTATTGAAATGGGTGTCTGTATTCATAAACAGACAGAGAAAGAGAGAGATGACCTAATGTGCATGCCACACCAGCTACGTCATTCCTTATATATATAACGGAAGGATTAATTTATTTTGATATATATGTACACACAAACATGGCTTTTAAGGTACGTATTTACTATATATATTGTAACTATAATCCTATATACCATATAGATCAATTTAGGGGTTTACAACTTTACATGAATTGGTTTCGTTGTTTTCTTCTTCTGGTTTTCATGAAAAATAGTCATGCATATACCAAATTGGCCCAGAAAGAACTCAAAAGAAAAAGAATCAGAGGAGTGTTTCTATACGCAAGAAAAAGAAAAAAATGCTAGTTCCAACTTCCAAGACTGAGCACCTTACCATCATGACATGCAATTAATGAAAATATTTAAAGAAATTGATCTTCCTCAAGTCTTTAATTAATAGCATTGTTTGTATGAATATTCTGCATAACAAACACGCTAGGTGTTTAAAAAATGATGAGGAGATTTCAATATTTTATTATATACTTCCAGTAAGATTGCACATGCAATATATATATTTTTTACTCTTCATCACGAGGCTGCCGAGGCACACGGTCAGGTCAACCCCTTAATTTTTATAATAGAAGCATCACTCATTCATTCATTAATTATTATCGAAGTAAGGTACAATCTGCAGCACTCAGCAGTGTACAAGTTTCTCTGCCAATCAAACAAGGCAAGCATCCATGTCCTCTTATTGTCTTAGTTCAAGGAAACCAATGAACAATAATAATATGTATTTCTCGTAATCTTATCTTCTTTCGAGAAACCAATTTATAGTAGTACCCTACCTTGTTAAAACATAGGTTCATTGCATCACTTTTTTTTAATGAAAATCCCAAATATAAAAGTTTCTTCTATCTTAATATGAGGTTGATGACCAACTAGCTATTGATTTAATAGTGTACTTATTTTCACAATTTTGGAAGAGGTTTCCAGTTTGAATTATCTCCCCACATAAAAGAAAATATCATAAGCTGATGGCCTTTAGCTCTTAATTAACTTGTATCAGCATGTGATTGAGTGCTAAAGACAGGTTCAAGTCTCTTGTGGGTAGAAAGACTAACCCGTAAAGGCAGTTTGAATTCATTAAGTTTTATGGATAAAAAACTCAACTTAATTTGAATTAATAAAATTCATGATAGTATTCACTTTTCAGTTTAGCAGCTTAGGATAAAAAATTATTATGTATAATCAATACATTGCCAAGTGGTATAACCAATATATGTGTTATAATATAAGTAAACGTTAATTAATATTATACACTATATATATAAATATGGCGTCTAACAATACTCTTACACGTTGAATTGATTACGTCACGTGACGGTATATCGGTTATACTAATTTTTTATAATTGAGAGTGTTTTCAACATCGCTAAGAAATGTTTTCAACTAACCAATGAAAGTTGTGTCAAACTAATTAACTACTTATTAGTCTAGTGATAATAATACAACAAGCTGTCTTTTTAGGTAAGTAAATTTATAATTTTTAGCCTAAAAATTAAAAGATCCTTAAAAACATATCAGAAGTGGGAAGTGTAGTGAGCAACTGAGCATTAATCCCCAATGGGGTAAGTGAATTTCTTAATTTTCTTTCTTTTTTTGTTAATAAATGATTGAATTTCATTAATCCCCAATGGGGGTAAAGACTAGCCTAGTACCGAGACACTGCACGATACTAGTTAGGATCCAAAAGCAGTATCAAAGCTTTAAGCTTACGTATCTATAACACCGAGCTGTAGCCTTATCCAAGAAAATATGAAAAATAAGGTTTTTTTTTTTTTTGTGAGCACTGAAAATGAAAAATAAGTTGAATAAACTCTAGACGTCATTGCTTACTTTCTTTATTTCTTTAGTGGAGACGTCATTGCTTAGTTCACTAGTAAAATACATTATTCAGCATGACAATGCTAATAAGAGATATACATATACATAAGTAATGAGAAAAACTTGTATGTAATGAGTGTATACATTCACATTCTTATAACATTTCTTTTCAAGTTAATCATGTAATTATTTATTGTGTGAGGAATATGGTGTAAACATCTATAACATGAAAGTTTTTTTATGATAAAATCTTTACGGCATAATTTGACATGTTTATGTTTTCAAATTACTAATCAAAATTAATAGGTATGCTCATGTCAAGTTTTATCGAAAGTTAGGAAAACACAATTGGGAGAAAAAGTTAAGACGAATAGCATCTTCCAATTACTAATTAATTATGGCATGCTAATTTTTCTTGAATTCAACTGAGAGCTCAAGTGGTGAAAATGAGTGGGATACTGGGTTAGAAATTATGATTAGGTTCATAATTTGAATTCCTCCTATATATTTAACACAAAAACTTATCATCCATAGTTCGGCGGGATGAATTAATAAATGTCCGGTCGGCAGCTGAGTAATTTGGTGGTTGTGAGCTCAGCTTCGAACAACAAAGTTTTTTTGGGGAGTGCTTGTGCTTGACACGGTGAGTACAATAAGCAAATTAAGTTGCGATGCGAGTATAGTGAGTAAAAGGGTTATGGTTTATGGACTTTTTTTAAGTACAAATGTTTTGATGGATTTTCACTAGTGAAAGTGTTTTGATAATGTTTAGTGGGTATATTGAGCAAGTGTCAGAAAATTAAAATTAAGTGAGAAGTGTAGTAGTGAGCATGTTAAGAGTAGCCCAGTACCAAGACACTGGGCTAGATAGGATGTAGTTGCAGTATCAGAAACTCAAAGCTGTAAGCATATTTATATACTACCAAAGTGCAGTTATATGAAGTTGTCTATTTAAGTCTATTAACATTTAAACTTTCTTATGCATGGGATATATAAGACTGAGCATGCAAGGACACGAAGATTCATACCTAGAAAGCAGAAGAGCATAATATAAATGGGAAAAGATTTGCACAAGATACATGTACACTTAGCTAGCTACTTAAATTGTGGGTGACCCCTTAAAATTGTGATAAAAAGCTGCTTTCTTATGTTACCAAACGCACCTGGAAGAGTGGTAATGGGAATAGGTATTGGGGTAGGCTGAAGAAGGGACATGGATAGAATTGGTGTTGGCCTAGTTGTGATGGGATGGTAATGGCTAATGAGAGCGAGCTGGTGCGTGCCTTGGTTATCATTGCTTCCTTTGTTTTCTTCAGTGGAGACGTCATTGCTTACTTCAGTAAAATTTCCACTTATTTAACTTAATTATTTTTTCTTAATTTATATCCATCGATCTCTATCCAACATCGCAAGATTTTATATTTTAATATATGGCTGACATTCACAATACCATCATATAAAAAAGCTCAAATCTTGTGTTATTTCCTCACTAGCTTAGTTACTGCTCCTTTTCAACGGTTGGAGAGAAATATCATAATTAATAATAACAATTTTCATATTTTAAAATGATTATCTAGTGTTTTTAACCCTTAACTCTGTGTTTACAATTTTTCGTCGTAATTATTGTTTAAAGTCGCCCCTATTAAAAGAATTTTGTGGCGGCGTCCCTACATGTGGTGTTCATACAATGTGCCAAGTTAGTTAGGAAAAAACAAGAGGTTCGATAAGCATTTTCCTTCCATTTTCTTAAGAGAAAATTGTTCAAAAAGGAAAATGTTATTACAGATGGGATTGCTGAAAAACCTGTTACAGATGGCTAAGATACATGATTCCAGTGTGCAAAGATATATATATTAAACAACGAAATTTACATGTGAAATTAAAATACAATTACAAAACTCAGATCAAACTCCATACATAATTACATATGGAGTTGGCTTGCCCCTTGCGCAAGAAAGCTGGGAAGAGAGATTTTGGTTTCCTTGTAGGGCAAATGGCATAGATCCTAACATGTAGTATGTATGTATGCACACTTACTAAGAACTTGGGATTTCAGCAAACCAAGGATCAAAACTTGAAGCCATGGAATTTGCTTTATATTCACATGATGTATGGCATTCTCAATTTCCTCATCATCTTTTTTGAAAGTTGAATGCCTTGATTGAGAAGGCAAAGATGAACCCAAATAGAACTGAAATCCCAACAAGAATAATTGCAACAACACCCACAAAGTCCTTGTCGTACCCAAAATAATCACTTACAAAGTGTTCCACAGATTCACCTGAATCAAATGTATCTTTTATGTCTCCAAACTGTGAAGCAACCAGTCCATACAGTGTGTATGAGACAGGGCAAATCCAATAGTACCATCTCCACCAAATCGGCATTCTCTGTCATAAAACAAAAAATATATATATGGGCATTATTAGTAATGCTTCAGTATGATACACTAGAAAATTTATGTAAAACACACGTATGCACACAAGCATTGGAGTTATAGGAACTTACTGTTCTGGGAACAATGAATCCAGAGAAAAGGTTCCATATCGCATAGAAAGCAGAGGAGACTATGGCAGCAATGTTGTGGTTGGGAGTAACAGCCACAGTCATCATGCCGTAGAATGTGAAGTATAGGAAAGTGAAGTACATGAAGAAAAGATACCAAAGGAACTTGCTCACTGTCCAATCAAATCCGATCATGGCGTAAACAATGACTCCATATATGATAGTCTGGACCAAAATGTATGGGAGCTCAATCACAACCTGCATAACATGTATAGGAATTTGGTGAGACTACCATGGTGATCAAATTCACCAAAAACTAATGAAATCCTTGTTTATACAGCTTCACCAGTAAGCTTAACCAAATAAACTGAAATTTACTTGACTCACTATCTCACAATTTTCATTTTAGTGTATAGTTTGCAAGCAAGTATTTAAATCACTTATATCATAGAGACTCCCATAAATTGTTGGTTTGAAAATTATGAACAAGTCAGTAAAGGAAGATCACAGATAAGATTGTATCATCTACCCTTTGAAAAGCAACCTTGTTGAAACTTCATAGATTGAGTAATATACCTGTCCAAAGGCATATGGCAATGCTGAGTACATTCCAGCCGCCCTTTCTCTGTAAAAGACTGTTCTCTCAATAGCCACAACAGGCTGCACTGATGAGGCATTTTGTACCCCAATGAAGAGAACAGCAGCATACATGGAACCCATTGCATTGAAAAGATCTTGTTGGCTTCTCCTGCAATTTCAAGAAATTTTTGTCAAATTAAGGATAAGGACTAAGAAATGAGGAGTTCCATTTTCACACAATATGTTTTGTTTTTAACTTTGAGTACCATTTACCTTTTTGAGCCAAGATCCCAGAATATTGTCCCAAACATTAAAGCTATGAAAGTTGTGAACAAGAGTCTCACTGCACTGTATGGGGGGTTTCGCCAGTATGATAGATGTTGTTTCCATAGACAAGCTATACACTGGTTAAAGAAAGACTGAGAGTATTGAGTAGGGAAGTACAAGTCTTTTGAACCTGCCGGAGGAGTACTTAATTCCTTGATCAGGGCTTTGTTTCTCCTGAACCATTCAACAGGTTATTAGTAAGTACAAAACTAATTGTGCCTAAATTGAATTCAACACATATCGGTTTTGACATATCAAATTTTCAACATCCAGTTGTTTTCCATATAAATTGAACTTATTCTAAGAGTTCAAAAGATTCCAGTATCAGAGTCTCTAAAAGGTCATTTAAAAATACTATATGAAAATTCAAAACTATACCTATATACTTCCGAGTTCTTATAAATTTCGGTGAAGTTAACACCAAGAACTTCTTCCTGTGCTGCTGAAGTAATCTCTAGCATCCAAGTCGCCGGATTGTAACCATCCTTAATCTTGGAAATTCCATCAATTCCCTTGAAAAACATAATCATGTCAGATGGGAGTCATATGACAACATTTGAAGGAGAGGGAATTTGGGACCTCCATGTTGGATTTGGAGGGGAGATATGACTAACAAGTAAAAGCTAGGCTATGTCCTGGCCACAGTAAACATGTTGAACATATATTGGCAACATATGGAAGCCTTACCTCAAAGTAGTCGATCAAATGGGAAGAATGACGGCCTAAAGGACCCACATATATTTCTTCTCCTCCCCTTTTCAAAAGAAACAGCTGCAATGGGAGGTTGAATAATTCAGTTCTTGTAGCATATTCAAACTGTCTAATCCTAAAGCATAAAAAGTATCTCACCTCATCGAAAGCATCAAATATATCAATGCTCGGCTGGTGGATGGTGCAGACTACAGTTCGCCCAGTGTCCACTGTATTCCTCACTGTCCTCATTACAATTGCTGCTGCCCTGGCATCAAGGCCAGAGGTTGGCTCATCCATAAATATTATGGATGGGTTAGCAACAAGCTCTACAGCAATTGTTAGCCTTTTGCGCTGCTCAGTTGAGAGACCATTCACTCCAGGCAATCCAACAAGTGCTTCCATTATCGTGGTCAGTTCCACAAGCTCCATCACTTCCTCAACAAACATCTGCAAACCATTAATCAGCTTTCTGTTTAACAACTTGACTGAGCACAGCACAAGAATAGCGGATTTATGTTCATCTACCTCAAAACCCCCCAATAGAAAGAAAATAGGTTGAAAGTATACCTTTCTGGTTGAGGAATCAACCTCAGCAGGCAACCGGAGGGAGGCAGAATAAATCAAGGACTCATAAACTGTAACATGAGGGGAGTGTATATCAGTTTGCTCACAATATCCTGATATCCGAGCAAATGTTTCTTGCTTTTTCGGATACCCAGATATGGTGATGTCTCCGTCAATATATCCACCAGTTTTCCTTCCTGCCAAGACATCCATTAGAGTAGTCTTTCCAGCGCCGCTAATACCCATGAGAGCTGTTAAGACTCCAGGCCTAAAAGCACCGGTTACACCCTTCAGAAGTTGTAGCCGATCCTCAGTTACACCTTGAGTTTTCATTTCCTGCAATCATGTTATACAGATGCATTCAGCACTGGGAATTAGTTCAAGCGTTATTATGAAAATAAATTGCAAGAACCAGTGAAATAAAGCCATTAGTAACTTAATTGGGAGAGTTTCAGGAAAAAATCACAGAATTAGTTTTACAAATAGTTATATGTATAATACTTGAGCCTGAATTCTTAAAACATTCTTGCCTCTTTCTTACATAAAACTTCAAAGGTACCTGGGGCATGTCAACAGCATATTTGATTTCATCAAAAGTAATCCAAAGGGGTTCAAAAGGAAGAACCATCCCCCGCTTCCTGTTCTCGCTGCCTTCATTAATGTTGCCCACTCTTGCAGACAGTGTTCTGGATGATACACTTCTTCGACTTTCGTTCCTTGGGTCTGCATTGTTTACCAAGAAATCATGTTATAGATTGAACTACACATGCTAGGGAGAGATAAATTTGGGAGCTTTTGACCCACCAGAAGAGTTCTTTCCCCGCGATGAAAGCTCAATGGACTTTCCACTTCTATCACTAATTTTCTCAGCCAAGGCCTCCTTGGATAGTACTGCCTGAGGCTTCCCAAATGCTGCAGGAATATTGTTCAGGTTATTAGAAAATTATTTCCATTTGGAGACACTTAAAAACATATATGCATAGGTACTTACGATCAAGATACTGCAAGGCCAAAGTGTAGAAGAAGTTAAATAGAAAAATATATCCAATTGTGGCTCCTACTCCAATCCAGTACCAATATGGTTCTACGAAAACCCCACGAGACTTCAAGACCATGACTCCTAACGATTCTGTTGAATTAGGAGGAACCTATAAAACACATATATCCACACACATCAGCTAATGCTTTCAAAATAATTCCCCAAATTCTTCTAATTTTCATGCTTACATGACTCCAACTATTTCCAAGAAATTCATTGACAGCTATAGCGTTCTGGCTATACATCATTGGGGAGACCCAATAACCCCATAACCACCACTTCTGCACATCCTCTGATACAAAGGAACATTTTAAACCATTAGTGTTTATGTTACATCATCAAGAACAAGATGACACTTTAGTTAGGTTAAATTGTATCATTGATGCACCTCGTGACAAGATAAAGCCACCCATAACCAGAACTGCAAGTAAAGCGAAAGACCCAAATGTGTTTGCAACAATTATATTCCTCCCTAATGCCCCCATAAATCGGAATAGTCCGGATGCCATCTGGTTAATTAATAGGAGTAAAAGATATTGTTTGAAAAACCTGCCATTAAGGGTTGTCATCAAATTCTGAAACCAAAGTCTGAACTTTAAATTTGAAATGTAATGTCTATAATGTTTTCTTTCTCACCTTCCAATGTTTGGATCAAAACCAATTACATAATATGTCATGATCACCCAAATGGCAACTTCTACAAAGGTGATGGGGATCTTAAGGATCCATGTTGGTAAAGAGTATGCCCAAGCAGGATAGAAGAGAAGGTCCCTTTGCTTGAAAAATACAGGAAGTTTCATGATAGTCAAGGCAAGCTCCGAGAATCCATTAAACATAATTATGATGACTGTATAGAACATAGCACCCATGTAAATCCCACCATCCGTAACTGTATCACGGTGCATCTCAGTCCGTAAAAATAGCGTCATTGATATAAAAGCCATTAGAATGAGCTGAAATCAAACACACAGGAAATTAATATGCATACTTCACTAAGTTTCATTAAATCGATCTGTTTTTCAAGAGATTTTTGCACCTATTTCAAATGTGGAATGCCCAGCAATGTATATTAATTTCCAACAGATTATAGAAATCCACACTATGATTCCTGGTTTCATCTAAAATGTTAATGCTTAAATACCACTTACCTGGGTCATTTTGAAAATGTAGACAAACGAATTCCTCTTCATAAGCAAATATTCTCTAGAAATGCAAGCTTTGAGCAGTTCCTTCTTGCTAACACCATACTTTTGAGTTGTTAAAGCTGCTGGGTGACCTTTGGACTTGTCAAATGGAGTAGCAAGCTCATCACCAAGTTTTCGACCAATATGAAATGACTGAAATGATTCAGCAAATTCTTTTGCAGATATAAAATTATAAGGCTCTTCTTTATGTTCCCAGTACTGCTCCTGATCTTTTCTTGATGTCACCTATGGTGCAGCAGGGAAGGAAAAGATTAAATATAAGGTTAGAATGAAGTCCAACCTCACTGAAGAACAAAAAGTGGTAAGACAAGAGTAGGTGTCTAAATTAGAATTACTTCTTGTAGGAAGTCAGCAACTCCTTTCCTCTCTGGACATTTGAAACCCATGTACTCGAAGAACTCGAGCACATTTTCACGGGGACCTTGGTATACAATTTGCCCATCTGACAGGAGAATTATATCATCAAATAGGTCATAGGTTTCTGGTGCTGGCTGGAGAAGAGAGATAAGAGCAGTTCCATTGAGAATGTGGATGGATTGTCTGAGTGAATTTACTATCTGAAATGTTGTTGAACTGTCTAAACCAGTTGATATCTCATCCATAAATAGTGCCCTTGCTGGTCCAACCAGCATCTCCCCTGAAATTATGGACAAGAATTTTCAATGATCAGTCCAATGCAGTGACACTTTTTAGTAAGGGTTAGGAAATCAGTGGGGAAAGAAAGTGTTTCCAAAATTAGTTATTACAATAAGTCGTTCAATGATTACCTGTCGTGACTCGCTTCTTTTGTCCGCCAGAAATACCTCTTACCATTTCATCCCCCACCATGGTGTCAGCACATACCTCAAGCCCCAAAATCTGCAAAGTTTTTATTAGCATCTGATTTAAATTATCCCAAAATCTGAAATATTTCATCAGACAAAACTTAACAGATTTTTTTGTATCTTTTATTTATTGAGCTTAAACTCTGAAGGATAATGAATCCACCTTGAGTATGTAATCTGTAACTACATTGGTTTCCTGCCCTTCTAGTGCTGCTGCCTGCACAAGTTGACAAGTGAAATATGTATGAAAAGAAAGTCCTATACATAATAATTTTTCTTCCCTTACTGTACTCTTAAGGTCTTACCTTCATGTAGATATCTAGATCAGCATCTGGCATAATATTTGCTTCCTTTTCTCTCCTTGATAACTCTGCCAACATTTCTGAAAATTTTCCAAAGAAAAATTAGATACAGATTCTTGAAATTCTTCAAACTAAAACTTATATGTCAAATTTCAAGGTGTTTCAACTAACCATAACGTGGTCCGACCCCTTGACATCTTGCTGAAAAAGCCAGTGTTTCCCTCACTGTCATTTCTCCTATGTGGAGATCATGCTGACTGATATAAGCAGATGTCCGTTCCGGTACAAACTCTTCCATCCTACGTCCGTTATATGAAACTGTCCCAGAAAACTGGAAATTCAAAGCAATTTCATCAAATCATGTGGACAGACAACTCTGTTAAGGGATTGTAAATAATACTGGACTTTATAACACCCTTACTTTTAGATCTTTAGCAAGCTTTCCAGCCAAAGCCAATAGTAATGTGGTTTTTCCAGAGCTTGGGGGACCTAAAAGCAGTGTCATTCTGCAGAAGTCGAATCACAAAAATGAGAAGTGGACAATTTAAAGGGGTGTGCATGATGATGGTATCAGTTAGTTCTGTCCATGCTACCTTTTTGGTTTGATAATTCCACTAACATCATCAAGGATTGGTAATGGTTGCTTTCTACTTGGAAGAATGTGGAAAACATTTAAGAACCCCTTCAAAGAAAAATGTCTTACACAATAAGTTATATACAAAAGGAAGAGCTTACAATAGTTGCAATTACATAATTTAAAAGAGGAATTACCTCCAAAATATTAACCAAAAAGTTGGATATTGTAGGTAAAGCCCTGCCTCCTACATAAGCTTCTGCTTCAACATTTAAGTGCTCAAACCGAACTTCAATTGTTGGCATTTCAAGTCCAACCCTGAGTTCAAAATAAATTGAAAGTCAGAGATAAAGCAACCAATACAAGCATTTTCCCAAACATAAAGTAAACACAAATTCCCCAAGAAAACCATTAAAAGTGCAGAGGATTAAGATGTGAAACTCACCGATTAATGCGGTCCTTGAGCTTTAACAAGAACTTCTCATTATCTTCATCTGCAACTTTCACCAGCCTCTCCAACACATTCTTTCTTTCTAGAAGTCCAAGATTATTGATGTCAATCTCTCTGCTTGCTTGGCCTTCTGCTTCAGTGAGTATGCCTCGCCTGATACGTAAATAAGTTGGCAGTTTCTCAATGGCTGCCCATTTCAGAGCTTCTTCATCATCTTCATCATGTGAAGACTTGGAGAAAACATCCATGGTACTGTTCCTCCAAATGTTAGAACTGCTCAGACGTGCACTACTCACCCTGAATATATCATCACCGCTCTCCATCTTTACTACCTAAATGTTGCACTTCCCAATACAATCAAAGTTCAAACACAACCCACAAAGCCTTCTCTAACTTTCATGCAAAGAAACACGTATTCATGGATCTTAGAGCTCAGCTCAGTATCCAAACTGGGTCTGATAATTTATGAGTGGACAGAGTTGTGTTAAAAATATATGTGACAGGCTGACAGCTGTGTCTTTCTTTGCTCCTGCATTGAAAGGATTGGGGGGTTTTGAATTTTGAGTTTGAAGGGAAAGGAAAACAAGGGTATATATATAGCTTTAGGAGTACACAAGCATAATAAATGGTCAACTTGTATACTCTAATATTGTCGTGATCATGCACTGGCATATATCACATCTACATGGCTCAACTTGGAAAATAAAAAGGAAATGGGAAAAAGAAAGTCAATAAAAATAAATATCCCAAAATTTTAAAGCTATGGAATTCATTGTGAAATAACATAACCCATGACGTACGGTAGACTGTAGTACTCAGTCTTCTTTACAAAAATATTTTATCCCAAAAAATAGGAGAAAATTTGAAATAAATTTAAAAGTTATTAGATTGTTATTCAATTGAAATAGCATCTAATTTTTGTTAAGTGTTGGTTGTCTTACGTATATGTTTTTTAAGTTTCTTATTGGATAATAATGAATCTACGAATAAGTTAAGAACTAAAAACAAAATCAAAGTCCAAAATGACAATACAATTTTCTAAAAGTGTTTTTGTTAGTAACTACAATTTTCGAAAAGTTTTAATGGATGGACTGAGCTGTCCAAGAACCCGAAACCCAAATAATATTCTATTGCCGACTTAATATATTTTAATAATGAATGAGTAAAGAGGAAAGATTCTGTCAAGAAAAAAATAAAAATAAATAGAAATAATTATGTTCTGAATCAGTTTATCACACCAATTCCAAGACAGCACTACTAAAATAAGTTATAATGTCAACTAAGGCCCTGGTTAGCTACTGTAATGGCACTGTACAAATCTTTCATGATATCCAATATCAACTTTTATTTGGGTATCCTTCAATATAAACTTTTAAATCAAAATATCAATTATATATATATATTATACTGGATTTGTTAATTCCATTGATAAGATTGAATTAGTAACATGGCACATGCAATCTAGTTAATGTCATTTTTGGTGAAATAAGCACCTTTAGGGGGAAATAGAAAAGGAAGATGAAGAAGAATAACAAGAAATGTTGCACTTTGTATAAAGTTTTTTTTTGTTTAATTGCCCTGTAAATTAATTAGGACTTCTTTTTTAGCAGTATTTACTATTTCTTGGCAGACAATCAAAGTCCTTTTTTCTTGGCAGACAATCAAAGTCCTTTTTCTTTGGCAGTCCTGTATTTGTCTTTTGGAAAGAGGAAATTTCTTGGGAAACAATTAAATCTCACAAGGATTCTCCCAAAATAATACAAGGAGAAAAATAGTGCAAAAAGTCAAACGAAAAATCATAACAAATGAACTAAAATATTTCCATTAATTGTCAACCGTGTTAGATCAAAATTTAGCTGGAAGTGGGATCGGAGTACGCAGATCAACGGTCAGGATCTGCCCCATCACGACAATCCAAATCTTTGAAAAGATCTTGCCTTTTACATGCATTAATATTGCATGTTTTCATGTGGCTTACCTTTAAAGCCAAATAACAAAATAAAAAAATAAAAACTTTTATAGGTTTGACTCCAAATGGTCCATGAGATGGTCTTTGGTATCGTTTCCAAAAAGACCTTTCGCATGGAGAACCTCCCTAAAAAGATTTTCTATTTTAAATTAGACTACTTATTCATGAATAGGAACAGCAACAAGAGATTTTAACATATTTTGGGGTAAATTCAATGAAAGTAATTTAATCTTAGTGAAGTCTAATTCCTTATATATTGAAACAAAGTTCTTCATGAATTGCATTCTGGGCAAGAATGATTCTCATATATTGTTTTTGTCTGAGCATATTTAATTTTAGCATATATTCGAAAAAGTTACAAACTTTGATCGAAACTCAATTGACAATAAGATTTTTCTTTAGTCTTTTTCAACACGCTCTCACATGTGACATTACTTAAGCCAATCATATATATAACTTTTGGATGACATGAGAGCACGCATGGTAAGATGATGAATTTAAGCATATAATTCAAAACTAATTGGTAATAGCCAAACATATGAAGAGACCCAAAACTTTATATTCTAATATGCAAAGCTAATTTTTTTATGTGAGATTCTCTCTCTCAACAGGGTTGATGTCTTAATACTGAGTCACTAATCGATGAGGTGAAAATTATTGGGACTTAATGACAAATTATTTTATGTAACTATAGTATCATCATATGGTGTAACCAATTCACATGATATTATATGGATAGACAATAATTTTATACTTTAAAGTATAATATTAATAAGATTGACCGAAGTGAATTGATTATACCTAATATAGGTACATAATATAGTTATTACATAACAATTTCTTGAGACCCTTATTTTTTCGCTTTCTTTGCTATTTATTTTTACTTGTTTTAAAATAATTATAGTTGTGATTTCGTATTGTTAATTTATTTTATTTAGAAAGAAGAAAACAAATAATAACTAATTTGGGTTGGCTCGTTCGTTGTTGCATTAAATTGACAGACGGTGGCTTGAAAGCCTTGAATATATTAAAGCTTTTGTTTAGCAGTTGCTTGAGCAACAAGCGAACCAAAATTTGTAGACGTTATTGCTTACTTCAGCGTGAGTGAAACGTAGTCCTTAATGTTCCCCATTCTTTTGAAGCGTCATCTCTTACTTCACTATCATTGTCTATTTTTCTCTTCTTTTATTAAGGCAATAAAATAGACAACTGAACCCTAATTTCAAGTGCTTATACATTTTTTTTTTTTTTTTACAAACTAGGCAAAAAGCCTAAAGAACAAAACTAAATCACCGCACGAGGGCGGCTAAATCCCACAGAAGAGAAAGTGCTTAGGAGAGGATCGTAATCCTACCCTTTCATATATCCTTTCATGAAAAGTAGTCCATTGATACAATAAATTTATTTAATTAACGGAATCGATCCAAGATATAGTAGAGTTATAATTTTAAGAAAGCTCACAAACATAACACTACAAAAAAAATAAGTTTTTTAGTCATCACAACACAATTTGTGACTAAATTAATGTATTAGTCACAATCAAATCCGATTTGAATTTCAAAATAAATTAAAATTAGATTTACCATTTGCCGATTGCCAATTGCGCGCAGTTTCAAACACTACAAAAAATATTGTTTAGTCATAACACAATTTGTGACTAAAAGTGTAAATCTTGTGACTAATTGATTAGTCACAAAAAGCTTTGAGATTGTGTTTTAACTAAAAACCCCGTAACTAAAAGTCATAGGTGTGACTAAATTGGTTAATTATTATTTACAAACTTATTTTCACAAGATCTATATTTAGATACAGCTTGTGACTAAATTTAATATTAATTACAAAGTTTTTTGCTGTAATATTAATTTAAGAGTCCGTAACTAAAAGTCTCTTTTTTTAAAGTTAAATATATTTTGGCTGTATGTACGTCAAAGAAGAGCAGAAGTACTTGGAAAGTGTGAATGTTGGGTTTACACCAAAACTACGTACGCAGCATATATAATTAAAAAAGATGAACAACTTATCTCTTAGCTTAAAAAGATATTAATAGATGGTTAGAATTAAAAGATTTGTTCAGAGTGCCAGGAACATGATCAGATCCAGTAATTATTATAACCATTTAAGTTGAATGGGAAGTTCAAAGTTGATCTTCTCTTAAGGATATTAACGGGCCAATAATCGATCGACTTCACCATATGAAAGCCATCTATATGCCTATTCTAATATATATATATATATAAATAGGATCATTTCCTATATATAGTGGTTATTCATGTATTAATTAAATATTTAGTGGTTTTAATTTTCTAGGGTTAAATCTTTTATTAGTACTTGAATCCTTCAACATTGAACAAGAAAGAAAAAATAAAGTAAAACAATGTCAACAAGAAACTCTATATTCCACACATGTTTATTGTTGGGTATTAAGATTTAAGACTAAATATTTTGGTACATAGATATAAACTAATATCGATAAATTATACCTAATTTATAGTTTGTCATCGCTCATCAAAGTCAAGGTTTAAAAGCTTAATGCAGTTTTTTTATTTTTTATTGCATTATGCACCAACTAATTATTAGTTTAGTAATATTTTTCTTTACGGTATCAAATAAAATAAAAAATCTCACCCAATGAGCTTGGACTAATGTAAATTTTTTACTTTTATGAAAGTAACGCACCATATTGTCAATTTGATTAGATTCTCATAAAATTTTGTAAATAGTATATCTTGAAAATATGTGCCTCTAATTCATGAGAAGTAATTTCCATAGAAATTAACCCCGTGAATAGCTAGTTGTATTAATTCATATATTAGTATTGTACATGCAGTATGCAAATATGAACCATTGACCGAACGAATCAAGATTGTTTTCTTTTTTCTTTATTTTTGTTCAAGACACAATTAATGAGTATTGAACATGAGGATGTAGATAATATTGTCTGGAATTTAGCTTCACTTTTTTGCTGGTGACGGACAATTAGACATCATATACATGACTTCATGTTTTAAGCTTTACTAGGGTTGAGCTTGCCAAACCTATTTTTAATTTGAATTACAAAATATTGCCTATAAATTATAATCAATATTTGTTACGAGTTAATATCTGGGCTTTGACCCGTTTGGGTATATTGCTAGGGTTTTTATTATATAACAGTTAATGTAGGTTAAAGTTTTTTTATCCGTAAATAATGTAGGTCAAAGGTATTTGATGAACAACCCAAATCATTAATGTATCTTGTCTTTTGGCTTTTTATTTCGGCCCACATTTTTCGCAATAATTGATATCTTAGGCTTCTTAGCAAAATCTTAATGTATAACTGATTAACTTTATTACTTAAAAGAATAGTCCTTTTAAAGTAATCCTCATTTGGTGAATTGTGGTTGACTTAATTAGCCATTAACAAATTAAAATTCTTCTTACACTCTCGGGTTCGAATCCTCTTCCTTCCTTATAATAAAAAAAATTTTAAAAAAAGTAACTCTCATTTTGATATTACACTTTGTTTTAGTTGAAATATGCGTATAGTTTCAAAACTACCCAACTTGTTCTTATAGAAGAAAGAGTAGTGTTACATGCAAATAAGATATAGAAATGTCATATACCACAACAGTTAAAATCAATTAATTATGAAAAAAAAGAAAAAGAAAAAGGAAAAAAAAGCAGTGCTTCTAGCATTACTCTTTCTATAAATACAAAATTTCAAATTCAAGTCCTTAAGAAAAAAATAAATTGCCTTTGCAGCTCTTATCAAGGAGCTATGAATTAATTTATATATATAACAAATATATTGACATGTGGTATAATCAATTTATGTACTATAAAATAAATGAACATTATTCATATTATATTCTACAAATATAAATATGTATACCAAATTACATATAACAATTATACCCAATAATTTTTTCTTATCAAAATTGACCAATCCCAACATCAAAATTAATTGGATCTATATTATCGTATATATAAGTCGCATGTGTACAAAATCCCCACACATCCGGAGAAGATATGTCGGTCCAAGGTCAACCACTCATATATTTTTTGTCTTATTATTGATTAAACATATTGTATGGTACGTATATGATCCAAAGATATATGTGCCTATTTCATGGGTACATGCATCTTATTGGAAGTTGCGTGATGATTCCCCTCATTTTCAGGTGACACATATTTTTGTTTTATTAAACGAACTCCAAAATCTCATATCACCTTTTTTTTCTGAGAAAAAATCTCAAACCACCTCATCATTTACTATGTGCCACCTTAATCCTCTTCATCTAATCAGCATGACATGATATAAACACTATTAATTTCTTCGAATCATCACATTATTTAAACTAGTTTACAAGTCATGCCCTACATAGTTTTATAGGCTCGTTTAGTTCGCGAGATGAATTGTTTAATAATGTTAATTCTAGGGTTATGAAAATGAATAATTTTTATATTACAGTGTTTGAAAATATCAAGAATAGTAACCAAGATATAGTTTTTGTTTACCTTCCAATGTTTGGTTCATGCAATAATTGGCATAAAAATTTGTACAATTTTTCAGTAATACCTTTATTTATCATATATATAATTATTTCGATTTATAATACCAAGAGTTTTTCAGGACAAAATTGAAAATTTCGATCTATAATGAGGATAGCTTATAGTCATAAAAAATGCACTAAATGTTTTTTCATGAAGTGTGAATTGCATATCCAACGGGGGCTGAAGGATATCCGATGCTTCTACATTGATATCGGAAACCTATGTAAATGGTATTAAATTCCCACTAATATATGTACCAAACATTGGAATACTTGTATTCAAGCTCCAATTGTAAATGGTAATAAATTCCCACTAATATATATACCAAACATTGGAATACTTGTATTCAAGCTCCAAAAAAGAAAATAAACGGAAGTAGTTCTAAATTATTAATTTGATCACCTGTACATGTTTTTTACTTCATATTTGATGTACGGATTTTGAAAAAACTAAAAATATAGTATAATTCAATTCATTTTATAGTTTTATAACCTCTGTTCACTTTCTTCTAGAAACAAATTCAATTATTTATGTCGACTTCATTTATTTGTTTCTTAGGAGGTTTATACGTACCGTTTATTAGAGTGTTAAATGGGCATGTCATGCTGGCACAATCATTTCAATTTGGTTCAATATATTGT
>QANT01006906.1:0-10861 GCA_003254885.1 Purshia tridentata | reverse complement strand
AAGATGGAAATCTAACTATATAAGCGTATGTTTTTTGGTTTGTGACATTTCTTAACAAAAGCATTGAAAACAAAAAGAAAATGTGTAAAATAAGATAAAATCCGAGGGTCGGGCAGTTCGGATGCAGACTGTCCGAACTCGTGACACAGACTGTATACTTTCTAAAGCTGATTAGTCAACTCATATTGTGTATATATATATATATATATATATATATATATTCAGGTTTTTCCTAAGGGTTCACAATTGGGGCAAGACATTTCAAGGCAAATTGAATATTTGAGAGAAGAAGGAAAGCTTTTGGAGCTGGAAAAGACCTGGTTTCATACGACGTCAGAGGACGCAACGAGTGATACTAATCCCAGTAGTGTTCTTAACCTCGACGACTTTCGTGGTTTATTCCTTGTTAGTGGGGTTTCTTCAGCTTGTGCCCTTATTCTATTCACCATTTTCTCACTCAAAGAAAAATGGCATATTGTGAAGACATGCAAATTCAGATATTTGATTCAAAGACAACTGCAGAGTGTAAGAAAGTTCCTGTCTAGCTAGTAAAGTATTTGATGACAATGAAGAAAATACAATACAACTAAGAATGAACTAGATTTCTCCTATATATGGTGGTGGCTATTGTAATTAACTTGTAGCAGGCGTATATTTGTAGTGTGCAGAAACTCTGTTTTTAACTTCCAAGGTTGTGTTTGAAAGGTAGTATCTGATGAGTCGCTTTAAGCAATATATAAATCCAGTTTGCTTGTACAGGGAGTGCCAAACTGCTGTTTGTTCAATGTATATTTGTGTATTTATTTATGAGTGATTTTATAAAGTCAAAATAAGAGTTAATTAATTCACTTTGTGGCTTGTGAATACATTTAATTTCTTCGAGTTTTGCTTTCAAACCTCACAATCACATGCATGCTCAGTTGCTCACTATATTTCATTTAAGTAAAACTATAAGCGTGAAGTTTGGTAAGCAAAAAGGGCCGAAGCTCTTCAGGCCCAGCTTTAGCTAACCCCTGCCTAGCCCATTTCGGCCCACCCGTGAGCCCAGCTCTCCTTCCTCCTCCTCCTCCTTCGAATCTTTGACAGTTCGGCACCCCCACCCAATCTCGCAGTCTTGCTTCGCTGATTTGCTCCCAATTCCCGAAGGGCTTAAAGGTATTTCTTCTATAGGTTTAATTTCCCAATGCCCAAAGTTTAGGGTTTAATTTATAATTTCCTTCGAATTTTCAATGGCGATGTTTTGGGCTTCAGTTTCTTGTAAATTTATTTTGGGGTTTAAGTTTCTGGTTGTGTTGAGATATTTTATATAATAATCTGGTTGCACTGACTTGCTGTTGAAGTTGATATTTTGTATAATTATCCAGTTTTAGTTCCGACTAAATGGGCTCATTTTAGTTAATGAGAAAGAAAAAGTTTATTTCGGTTTTGGACTTTTAGATTGACATTCAAACAGATTTAGAATGAAAATAAAATTTTCGAAAGTTTGCTAACTTATAGGCCACCTTTGGTATGCTAGATAGTATAGTATAATATTGTATAGCATTGTATAGTATTGTATAGTATTTTATTGTATAGTATTGCATTTAATACTATTAAGTATTTGGTATTGTACATGACTAAAAACTGAATAAAATTATACCTTGTTTGGTATTGTAATGTATAGTATAGTATTGTACTATTTTTATTTTATTTTTTTATAAACCATCCAAAATAATAAATTAAAAACAAAATAAATATATTTGGCTATGCATTTCCAAATACTATTTATATGAAATTTGGCTATAATATAATATATAGCCAAATGTTTTTTGGGAAGAAAGAGTTCATAAACCAATATTATAAAAATAATAAATCAATGATTTTTTGGCAAATTGAAAGATTAAAGCAACTGAATTTTCTTGAAAATAAGAGTATTACAATAGTCGATTACAAAGAAACCATACCATAATGATAAACGGTGACCAAATAGTCAATTATAAGGAAACCAACAACTTAAAAGTACACATCCTAGAGTTTAATGTCTATTGCTAACCCAATCATTATACATTTCCATTGCCAAATTATTCCGCCAAGTAGTCCAATAATCTGAAGTTTCAATAGTCCCAATGACATTCTCATCTTGGACACTTCAACACCTCCGATTCCATTCAAATCATCCTCCAATGGATCAACTACCATCTCGCCTCTAATAAGATTATGTAATAGGCAGCAAGCAGTAATAATTCTACACTGCGTATTAATTGGAAAAAATGATGGACTTCTCAAGATGGCCCAACGCATCTTAAGTAATCCAAAACATCGTTCAATTACATTTCTTGCTGCTACATGCTTCATATTGAAATACTCTTGATGATTATAAGGTGTTCTTCTATCCCTCCATTCTCACAAATGATATCATGTTCTTCTATAAGGGGAAAGATATCCTTCACCATTAGTATAACCACCATCCACAAGATAGTAGTGCCCTAAAAATTAACAAAATCCTATGAGTATCATATTGAAGGTTAGTATGCATTAGAAAACTCTAGAATCCAACATTACCTGTGGAAACTTTTAAACCGTTTGGTCTACTTATAGCATCACGTAGTACCCTAGAATCATAAGCAGACCCTTCCCAACCCGGGAACACAAATATAAACTTCATATCAGGAGTACAAACTCCTAATACATTGGTGGCTATCTCACCCTTTCTTGTTTAGTATCTTGGCTTATCAACCTCGGAAACACGAACCTTGATGTAAGTCCCATCTAAAGCCCCCAAACAATTCTATGCAATTGAAAAAACAAAACACCTAAGTAAGTTCAACTTGCATACAAATAAATTACACAATCAATTTTCTAATACAAAATTACCTTAAACCATCTCCATCTTTCATCGGTACAATTGTTGGGTATAGGTTCCTGTGCCTTCAAAAGTCTACTTTGTAACCTTAGCACTCCACTTAAAATAGAATTGAAATATCTACTAACAGTTTCCCCTGATCGCTTGAATCGACTCCCCATTATACGATTTTTTACATGATGTGCCAGTGTATGTAAGAACATACAAACTTGCTCTTCTAAGGTCACCAAACTATCCATTTTTACTCCCCCATCATCACAAAGCAATTGACATAAGTAATGGAAAGTTTTCCTGTCCATTCTTATTTGGTTCACACATTGTACATCATCATAACCTATTATACTATCTAAATAATTTGACCTAACCATATTCCTATCAAATATACGATTCCTAAGTGCACGTCTTTCATTGCACCTTTGTTCCCAATCAGCATTCATCATGAACCACATCATACACCAACCCATAATATGCAAGTGCCACATTCGAATAATAAAATATGCCACTATTTCTCTTTGATCCATATCTAATCACAAGAAGAAAAACAATGCAATTGACATAAGTAATATGGTAGGCATAATTAAATCACAATCCAAATCATATTTAAATTAAAGTGAAGGATGTAAAACTCAACATCCGTCCCTAAAGATGTAAGACTCAACACCCTTAACATGTCAAACATAAAAAAAGACATACAAGTGAGTTCATTTTTTATTTTTTTGGGAAGAAAGAGTTCATAAACCAATATTATAAAAATAACAAACCAATAGACCATCGCAAAGAAATCACTAGGCATACTATATATTGCAAATTGGCAGAATGGTTACCATCACACATTTGCTACTATATATGCAATCTATTAATTAAATAAAGCAATGGGATAACCTAGCAAGGCCTTGTAGACCCTTAATTTTTTTTTTTTGGCCATTACCTGCAGACCCTAAGTTAAACAACAAGTATGTGATGCTAGAAAGAAGCATTTCAAGAATGAGAAGGATTTTAGAGACACGAGAGAGGAGGATTTTTCTAAGTTGTCCAAAGTAAATTTAAAACACATAATAGAACCTAGGAATAAATCTTATAAGATGATCTAGATGAACAAAGATTAAAAAGGACTGTTAACCATTCATTATAAAATAAATAATAATAATATACCTAAATCAATCAAAAGCTATGAGGATACGTATGTTAACAGAATTGAAACTAATAGATTAGATTCAAATTATATGCAGATAAAGGGACTAAAATCAACTGATTTTCTCTTCAAACTAATCAAATAAAAATACGAGGAACCCTTTCTAAACCTGATCATGTTATCTAAGACATAACCAAAGCAAAATACAGGTGCCTAATTGTTCTGTCTGCTATTGTTCACTTCTATGTCATGATGCCTACAATTTGAATCTCAAGGCCTATTGACTACTGTCTTTGAGGTTTCCCAAGAAACAAATCCAAGCAAAAAATAATACTACTTACAACTCTAGTATAGAGTTCTATATACTGTATCAAGATATTCAATTCTAAAAATCTGAATATGATATGCAATATAATCTAATCACCTTGACACTATATTGGCTGTGAAATAGATCCCCATGCCTAAGTTCAGCAATGACCTTCTTTTGACTATTTCATAAGAAATCAAAAATAAAAATGTAAATGAAAACATGCATGGAGGCCCTATGGACTCCATACTAGCATCACTATCTTGACTTTTTATCATTTCTGTCCAAAATCTTTTCACCTGTTTCTATAATCCAAGTTATAAATAGCTCACAGCCTTCATTTCTGCCACCATGTCCACTTTATGATTGCAACCACATTATATGAGTCCTATTAATTTTTCTTTCATAATATACATTAATGTGAAGAGGGGAAAAAAAATCATAAGAGGATCCTCTGGTCAATCCCCAATCCAAGTCATGTTCGATAATTGATACCCAAAGGGGACTAAACCCAAACATAAATACAAATGGATAATCACTTTCCTTCTTAGGCGTTAAGAGTCTTCGGTGGAAGAAATAAGCAGCAACTGGAAATTGAAAAGAAAATCAAGACTAGTACTTGCAGACGCATCGTTAAGGGGCTTCATTCTTATGAGAAAGAGAGGTTGAGAGAGAAGCAGCAAAAACAGCAGACATGAAGGAGAGAGAGGAGCTGACCCTTATGACCTGAAGCAACAGGTATGGCCAGTATATGGTCAAGACTTGCAAATCATACACCAGATAGCATCATTCAATTGGCATTGTCTTTTTTGCTATTATTCTGTGGATGAGACATGGGCAGGTGTAACGGCCCGTACCTTTCTAAGTAAATTTCTAAAGTGGGCTCAGAGTTGACTTTTGGTTCTAGTAAGATTTTAATTTTGACCTTGGGTCCGTTAGGAATGCCTCGAGCTCACGGGTTCATCGACACGCGGCATGTCCCGATTAGAGCTACAGTTAGAAAGTTAGGAACGTGACAAGAAACTTAAAGTTGACTTTTTAAATTACTCGGATTTTAGATTTGATGTTGATATGGTGACGTAGAGCTCGACTCCACGAGTTCGTAGACACATAGCATGCGTTGTTTGGAGCTACGGTTTGAGAAATACGAACGTTTAAAATGCGGAGTAAACTTGTAATTTTTAAGAAGTGGCATTTAATTTTCCAGAAAATTCTGGAATCTTCCTCTCTCTTTATTTCTCTCTCTCTCTCTCTTTCTCTCTTTCTCTCTCTTTCTCTCTTTCTCTCTCTTTCTCTCCTCTTTTCTTCCCCACGCACAGACCACAGCCCCCTCAGCCCTTGACTTTCCCCCCTTCTCCTCTCCCCTGCGCGAAACACCCAACCCAGCCAGTTTCTGGCCACCCAGACCCACTGGTGACACCTCCAGCCGCTGACGAGCCTCCCCAGCTGCTCCTCCAGCCAACCCAGCCCCTGCGCGCGACGAAACCAGCTTGGGAAGCTGCCATTGTTGTCGGTCCTCTCCTCAGTTTTCGGCCAGTTTCCGACGTCAATATCCTCGATTTTTGGTGAGTTTTCTTCCTCTTCTATGGGCTTTCCTTTCCTTCTAAATTGGTTGTCAGATTTTAAGAAATTGCGGAAGATGGAAGTTGGGATTTAACACCTATTTCGGGTCCCTGTGGAAAACTGATTTTTGGGTGGTATTTTGAGGTTGGTTTGGGCAATAATCACTCCTAGGAACTATCAATTGAAAGTTAGATTGAGGAATTTAAAGGAATTTTGAGAAATTGAAAAGTTAGGAAAATTGGGGTTATGCTCATTTCGGGTTTGGCTTGGGTTTTGGAATCTATTACAAATTGTGAGGTGTTTTGGGTAATTTCCATCACTAGAAACATATAATCAAAGATTGGAATGAGAAATTTGGGAAATTTCGAGGAAATTGAAAGCTAGATAGTTGAAGCTTATGTCCATTTCAAGATTTCTAGAAAACTAAGGTGTTTATGGTGATTTGATTGCAATTTTTAGGGATTTTCACCCCTAGGAATAATTAATTGGTGTTTAGAATGGTTAGTTTGAGAAATTTGGAGAAATAGTGATTTTGAGGTGGAATTGGACACTTGTTGGATTGTGAAATGACACTTGAACGACCCTCTATCGAGTGGTATAGTAATGAAGGTTATTTGGAGGAATTTAACGGGATAAAATGATCTAGTGGTATCGGATTATGAGTCGAGAAGATAAATAAGTTGGTTTGTGATTTAAATATAGAATTGTGGATCGACATGCCTAAAACGCGCACTTTTGTTTTTACGACCTTGAATTTAATAGTATTCTAATATCTTGTCATTCTCGTGTTAGGCGACACCCCCGAGACCAAAGACGATCCAATCGGAGACCAAAGCTAAGCTCTCTCTGTGAGTGGACTTGTTTATAAACTGCTTGATTTAATTGATATTTTTAGTTTGAACTATTTGAGCTTTGATTTATTTAATTTAGAAATATTATTTGGTTTATGAGTATGGCTTCTTGATTTCTTATATAAGTGTTGATTTGGAGGTTAGACATTGAATTAGTTATTTTGGGTTTTATGCCTCGGCGAGATAAAGAATTTCAAAAATATTTTCATGCATGAGTTTTGAATACATCGGATTTCAAAGGGCTTTTATGCCAAGGATTTATTAGTTGTGGTTTGAAAAAAAAGAAGTGATTTTAAAATGCCATGTAAGTACCCAGCTACAGATAAGCTCAGTAAGGTCTTTGGGACCTATCATGACACACACAAAGGCTTTGGGCCATGTGTTACGGTGCCTCGCCCTTTGGGGATAACTTTGTGTGCACGTATGACCAGTTAGTTTTGCCGTGCCTGTACGATGCAGGATTCCGTACAAGTGTACGGCCAGTTAGATTCGCCCTACTCATACGATGCAGCATTTCGTACGAGTGCACGGCCAGTTCTCCAGGGTACTTGGATGATGGTTTTACGAGATACTTCTCAGAAACTTGGAATTTTAGAAAGTTTTGTGTTCTGCTACTAAATTGATTTGAAATCCTTTTGGAACAGTTTTAGAAAAAGTTTTAAAACTGGGGGATTTTAAAGAGAGAGATGTGAGGTCATAGTGCCCAATTATTTTTATAGTTTACCATAATAAATGGATTTTTTTTTATAATTTAAGTTTAAACACTTGTTATCTTCGTCCACTCACTGAGTCATCTCATTAGTTTTATTTTTTATTGTTGTTTTAAATTTCCTCCCGGTTAAAGCGGTGGAACGGTCGAGCCAAAGACGTCGAGGCAATCCAGTTAACTTGTGTAATTTATAAGCGCGTAGCTATCCTTGTAAATTTTATATCCTTATTGAATCTTGTAGCGCAACTTTGATAACCTAATGAGTACTTAAACAGTTGGTTTAAATCTTGTTTGGGTCAGAGACCCTTTGGGGTTGGTAGAGGAGCTATGGTGTTTAGAAGTACTTTTGTAGGTCTCTTGGAAAAAGAGTTAGTCCAATTTCAAAGGAGGTTTTGCCAAATTTTCGGTAGGATTTTCCTTGATATTGGATTCCCACAAGATCACTTCGAGTTCCAAGGTGGAATTCGGAATCGGTCCTGTCAGCAAGGGTCATCCTAATCGTCAGTTTTTAATTTATGTTAGAGGAGCTGTGGTGTTTAGAAGTACTTTTGTAGGTCTCTTGGAAAAAGGGTTAGTCCAATTTCAAGGGAGGTTTTGCCAAATTTTCGATAGGATTTTCCTTGATATTGGATTCCCACAGGATCACTTTGAGTTCCAGGGTGGAATTCGAGATCGGTCCTGTCAACAAGGGTCATCCTAATCGTCAGTTTTTAATTTATGATTCATTTTGTAAAATAATTTTACTAAAGCATTTCCAATAAACTCTTCAAATGAAAAATTCTTCATTTTTTGAAGAAAGAGAAGAGTATTTGGGGCTCCAAGAGACTCTTTAAAATGAATCTTCAATTGAAAATTCAATTTTTCTCTTTAAATTTAAGACCTTCTCTCCTCTCTTCAAATATTAATTGGTTTATAATTCTTATACAATTTTCATTCTCTTTCCTCTAATAATAAATTTTCAATTGAATAAATTAAGCTTTAAAAATAAATGCTGCATAGAATAAATACAAATAATTAGTGAATAAAAAAATACAAATAATTAGTACATAGAATAGATACAAATAATTAAAATTAGAAAAGTCTTTTGGAGAATAAAAAATTCAAGTAGCAAATATTACTCTTCAAATTGCTATATAGGTCATCAAATATGAATTTGAAGAGTGATTTTACTTGAGTCTTTTGAAGATGTTTTAAATTGTCTTCGGAGATTAGATTGTATTGTACTTTTTTATGTAATCCTAGGGTTGGTTTCATTTCGAATAAATCATTTCTAATCTTAGTAATTTTTATTCTCTCCACTATTTTAGTAATCATTTCTGATTTATATATAAGATGAACAGACTGCAAAGAATGAGATAAGACAGAAAAAGAAGGCAGAAAGGAGAATGCGACTAGCATTTGTCTTCTCTACTATTAGTGCGATTATCATCCTTCCACAAGTTGAAAATTTGAAACTCTGCAAATCAACTATAAAGCCACATATTAATTATCCAAACAGAGACCTTGTGATCGTCTTTGCGATTAATGATTCGTCAAAGACAGAAACAATAACTCGTAATTACCTGTCCAAAAACACTGCTTTACCATTTTCTTTTGGTCTTCATATTGATTATGTTAAACACGTTAGCTGTTAGTGTACTGTCATGCTAGAGAGTAATTATGTGTAATATCAGAAAGTAGAATGTCTAAATTAAAAAATATAGAATCTCTTGTAACTAACGAAAATTATAAATTGAAGTTGGATTTTATTATAGGATCCAAGCACATACATTGTCTTTTTATTACAAGCTTCTTAAAAAGTAGCAAAACCAAATCTAAACTTGATATAACTTTAGGAATTTAGTACCAACATTTGACTTTTTGTATCAAATATTCCAGATCCATAAGTAGAAATAAAAATCTCAAGAAGGAAGGGAAACTGCAACCATATGAATGAGGTCACCGGAACAGTAGCAAGCAAGATGACTGGAATGACAATCCATGATTTTTCATGAAGCATGATAAAAAGGGCTGAAGAAAATGCAATCATCATGGTGGCAATAGAGAAAAAAAGAGTGAAAAGGCCTAATATCATTTTTCTAGGCAAGGATTTGGAAAAATCATCTTCTGCATAACGTGATGTGAGGATTCCCAAAAATATCATTACTGAAGTTGTTGAAGAAAAGAGTGATATAGCATCTGAAACTATGAAAGCCATAAATACCTTTTGATCTAAGAATATGGGAACACCTGTATTTCCATTATTTCCACCAGGAACTGTGAATGCTGCAGCAAACATGATGGTAACAATGAGAGCACCTACAACTGTGCAAGAAGTTGCGGTTTCCTTCATTGATTTTTCTCCTTCCTTCACCAATTCTCTGTGGTTCTCAGTAAATAGTTCAGATGCTGTCGCACCAACTATAAAATTTTTAAGTTCACGAACCCTTGAAGGTACATATCTCTCCACTTCCTACATTTCATTGAACAAAAAGTTTGATGCATGTAAGCTACTTTTGTATTAGAATATCTTAATTATGTTTTTCTTTTTATTTGTATTTTCTTTAAATATATTGTCTTCCACATCATTGTAGTTTTGACGGTTAATTTTGAATAAATATATGTTGGTGTTCTTTTATCTTTAAGAAAACCTCGACCTTAAGAGTTTGTGTCAATATATTAAAAAGCAAAGAATGATTTATTTTTAGGTTGAACAATAAATAAATAGATATAACTATACCTTTTATTGTTAGATTGGAAGGTATCAAATATTTAGGCTTTTTTGCAAATTACCCACTTGAATTATACCTCTATTTATAAGTTACCACCTAAATTAAAAATTGACTCAATCTACCACTTGAATTAAAAAAAAATTTGCAATGTGATGCCTCCATCTAATTCTGTCAGTTTTTCCGTCCAAAAAAACCACGTGAGATGCACGTAACCCATTTTTTAAGGGTTTTTTTGTCATTCTCTCTTTCTCTTCTTCTCTTCCTCTCTTTGCAACTCCAGACAAAACAGCCACACACTCCGTGCTTGGACCCTTCACCTACCTAGCCAAGTTCCTCCTCCTCCTCCTCCTCCTTCTTCTTCACCCACATAGCCACCATGACTCTTAGATCAGATCTCTCTCTCACCCATCGCAACTTCATGAGCTGCTACCATCACTCATTGCCATCACCCATTGCCCCTTCCCTCCTTTCTCTTTCTTCCCCTCTCTTGGTCTCTATCCTTCTCTTTTTCTCTCCCTCTCCTCCATCTTTCTCTAATTTACATCCATCTTTCTCTTGGTCTATTGCTTTATTTGATTTTTGGACTCTAATTTTCTTATTTTGGACTGTTTTTGTTGGTTTTTGTTTCAAATTTGATTAATTGCTTATTGGGTTTTGAGTGTTGTGGTTGGAGAGCAGAAAGAAAGAGAAGAGAGAGAAAGATGAGTGGAGGAGGGAGGGGAAGGGTCGGGGCTGGGTAGTGGGTT
>QANT01006905.1:0-20519 GCA_003254885.1 Purshia tridentata | reverse complement strand
ATCTGCATTCATCTTTTTTAAAATAATAATAATAATAATAATAATAATAAGAGTAGCAATTGTGTTCGGTGCCATATTTGGTGGTGATGAGGTTGAGTTCGATGCCAATGGTGTTGGGTTCGATGGTGGTGTTGGTGTATGATTTGGGGGTGGTTCATTAAGTATAGGGAGTTGTAATTGGTGAGTAACTTATTTGGATTTTGTAAGGGTACTGGGCATTATTGTGGATCAGAATCTTGTCCTCACATTACTTACCCAAGCCTTCACATAAAAAGTTATGCAATCTTAATGTATTTTGTTCAACATATAATATTACCGTACAGCCATGCATGGAAGTTGGAACACATGCATTATATGGAATGTCTGAGACCACGTGAAATGAAACTAAAATGAAATTTGTGGTGCACATATGTTGGTCTCTCTTTGAAATATGGGAATGGCTGTGAAGCATTATGCCTTTATTTCTTCAAAAGATGTTAGATATGAAGGTCTTAAAGCATGACAGGTGGGCATGCCCCCATTGCAGAAGGAGAAATAGGTTTATATTGTTTGTCGCTCGCTCATCAGATCACTCTGTTCTAAGCACTCTTTGCTTAAAGCAGGGACAAGAGAGCAGTAGGCGCATACGTACTTGGTAAAAGCTAGCTAAATAAAGCAAACAAATATATATATATATGGCAAACCAATAACCTAATGCTGTTGCACTGTTGCTACCTGACAACTGACAAAAACCAGTAACCAAATACTCTCTGCCCAAAATCTAACGATTAGTCACCGGTATGCAGTGCCTATTTGTCTGCTACGGCTACCCGTACTATTTTCCCTTCACTCAGACCACCACATATAGTTTGGGACCTTTGGGTCTCGGCTGCAACCTTCTCACCCTGCTTAGGTAACACCTTCCCAAAATATGCTCACCACAAATAGAGGGTGGACTGAGAAATATCAAGCTCCGACCCTTTTTTTTAATCCCCTTTATTAAAAGGTTTCTTTGGTACAACTAATGTTTGTAATTGTATACTATTCATTAGGGGTAGGTTCGGTTCAGTAATCGTATCGATATGTCACCACCAACTTCCGAACCGTAATGGTATGCACTGTTACCATTCTGATTAGAGGCCTTTTTTTATTACAAAGCTATGTACAAACAGGTGAATTAGTAATAAAAAAATGTGAGTATATAGGATGCAATGGTTGTATTAATTATAGAGCTTAAAAATGAGGTAATAGGAGATGGAGAGAGTGGTCCTCGAGATGCAGGAGTTGAGTAAGTGTGTAGGACAAATAGAGATGAAAAATTGAAAAGCAATAGAGAATCTCTGTATGATTTCAGAGTTTCAGTGACAGCATTGAAGATCTTCCTACGTTCCAATTTGGATTTGCATTTTGTAAATTGTAATAGTGATGATTCCCACCCCAGCTAATCGAGCGCGCGCATTATTTTACTCACTCGTGCATTCTGATTGATAGGACCATACGGTCTTCTAGGGATTGTGTGATTGTGAGTAGTGACCAACGGACCATATACGCCTTTGAATTCGAGTTCTGTACTTGCATTTCTTGCTCACTCATAAACTCAGATTCATTATATATATATATATATATGTGCCTAACCAAATTTACACCAATATGCCATCAAGACTCTTTTTGGTAACTAATATAGAGGAATATACTAATTGTCTTCTCTTTTGTGTCTTTTGCATTCTGTATAGTACAGGCATTCATATACTTCTTTTATCATTCTAACAAGTCCTTCATGGTGGATCATTTCCCTAACAAGTAACTAAATTGCAAAGGTTGCAATCCATTCTCTAGGGTCTGCATGAATGCATCCTCTTGTATCCCTTTGACTTCCAATGCTTCAATATTAAACCTTTAAAAGCGAATCGACAACAGATTGCTTCAGCCTTACTTAGTATTCTTGTTTCTAACAAACAAACTGGGCCTCAAAGGCCTCGTCAACTTGCATTTGATCACTATATATATATATATATATATATACATAGTTTATACGTATGCCATTTAAACTTCCATAATTAAGCTTCTACCCCCATATGAAAGAAAACTTTGTGCTTTGACCCCTAAACATAGAATTGTGGTTTCGCCCCTGGTCCTGCTGCCTTGTTTTGTTTTTTTTTTTTTGGTTAGGGTTATACCTTTTTAATGGTGAGTCATTCTTAATTGGATTAGGGTCAAGCCCAAATAATTGTTTGGCCCACTTTAGAGAGGTACCCTTGCCACGTAGGATCTAGTCCATTCATGACCATTATGTTCAACTCAAACTCAAAGTCATGTGCCCATTGCCCTTGATTGCATAGGGGGAAAAGAAAGCTCTTAAATAATCAAGAATGATAAAGAAAACAACACAAATTACAAGATGCAATTTACTTTTTCAACTACTTTCGTGGCTCAAAGCCTAAAACAGAAGAAAATCTGCTATGAAAAAGCTCAATCCATAGCATTTTACCATACCAAATTAGTATAAGGATGTGGGCCGCCTGTGGCCATAATAAATGACTCATGAATTATTCCTTCTTTAATATATAGTTAAATACATTTTTGGTTTCTGTGACTCAGTGTCTTTTATTTCAAAAATAAATTTGGATTTTTTGTAATTTTAAAATTTTGATTTTGATTTTTGGATTTTCATCTGTTAGTTATTTTAGTCCTTAATGATCATTTACAAAGCTATATGTATATATATTAAGTTCAAAGTGATATGTATACAAGTTGAAGGACTAAAATTGCTAAGAGACAAAAATTCAAAGACTAAAATTAAAATTTTAAAAATATGATGACCAAAATTATTTTTGGATGGACTAAAAAAATATTTAACCCTTATTTATTTACTTATCATTTTTGACAAAAAAACAATATTTATACCTCAAAGGCCAACATAAAGAATAAAAACATGTTTTGACCTGAAAACATTATAATAATAAAAAAACACCTTAATAAGATGGGTCCTTGAGTTTTGATCTGTCAAAAGTAAAGAAAATAAAAAATAAAAAATCTTCCAAAGGAACCATACGGTCCATACCTCATTCTTCCATTTCTCCCTCCACGTCATACCCAACCAAAAGCCGCCACGTGTCTTACTTAACCCCATATGGATCCCTTCCCTTACATCACCTGGACATGTGGACCCTTATGTCCTCACTTCTCATGACCAAATGCCTCCCAAGTCCCAACCCCACTCTTAAGTTAACCACTGTATTCCGTTATCTTTAACGGAGAAAATGAAGCCGTTAAACCCCTGCCTCTATATAAATACGTGAAACCCGATATGTTCTCATTCCCTTGTCTGTAAATTTCCGATTTCTAAGCTTGTCGTAACGTAAAACCAGGAGCTGTAGCATCCGAAACATTCCCGTTTCGGTAATTTCGAATATATCGCCCGGCATTTCGCCCAGCTGCCAAGATTGTTGCTCGAAAGTTAGCAGAGTGTTCTGGTACAGGCAGCGCCTGAAGATTTTGTTTCCAAGTTTAGAGAGAGTTTGGTGATCTGGGTTGACTTCATAGTACCGAAATTCAAGCGATTTTGCTAGCGATTTGGATTCTACAAGATTTTGGCTCACTCTATTTGGAGCTACAAAATAGTTCCGTAAAGGGTCAAATTTCATTTCTGTGAATTTTTTTGGAGATTGAAATGTTGGGTTTCGGGTGCCGTTTTTCCAAGATGAGTTGGTGTTGATCTTAGGTGAGCTAGAGTTGCAATTTCTTTTTGTTTTTTCTTGTTTCTTTACTTCTTTTCCTTTCTCGGCAACCAAACAGAGAATCACATTGCTTTTATCTCCCTTTAATTATTTTCTTTCTTTCTTTAACTTTGTTTGGAGTAGTACTATTTGACCCCATACTGTAAATTTTGTACCCAAACATTTCAAATGGGTTTGGTTCTGTTTTCATTTACCATTAAGAAATGGATTTGAAATGTGAGGCAACTTGAAGTTTTTGTTTCTAATTCTTCTGTTTGGTTGGTTCGTATCGGCAGGGTTCAGAGGACTGAAAGAGACTTCTAATCTTTTGTGTGTTCGAGACTTGAGTAGTGGAAGAAGCTAAGGCTATAGCAAGTAGGACGCCAAAAGCGACAAGAGCAAAAAGCACAGTTTGGGGTTTGCTTGGGTAAGTCGCTTTCGAATAATAATGATCCAATTTAATAATATCTCATGTCATTCTTCTTTTAGTTGTTTTCTTTGTCTCTTTGGCCATTCAACCAGCGCTTTCAAACCCCAACACCCATCTGAGGAAAAAAATCCAAAAAAAAAAGAAGACAATGAAAGAGAGAGAGAGACAGAGTGGTACTTTGTTTTTTTTTTTTCTCTCTCTCTCTCTCTTTCCTTCCCTTTCTCACTCTAAGTTTCTTTTGGCGTTGTTGAGGAACCAAGATGGCGTTGATGAGATTTACATAAAAGGAAAAAAAGAAAAGAAAAGAATGAAGCAATTGGGTTGATTTTGTAGTGTAAATGGGTATGTCAGAAACTTGGGGAGGCTTAGTAAAATCTTTGAAATTTGCTTCTTTATTTGGCTTTGTGTAGCATTAAAGCAAAGCACATGCCATGCCGCATTGCCACATCCTCCTCCAGCCTCCACTTGGCTTAATAAGACCACTTTCAAAGTTTCAAATGCCATTAGTTCATTTTCTGGTTTCCTTTTTCAATTATTGACTCTTTATATTTTACACATTTTTCTTGGTCTTCTCTGATCCCGATCAGCTCTTTTTCTTTTCACTTTCTTTTTTTTATTCTCTTTCTTTGGACCCATTTGTTTCCTGGGAAAATGAAAGGAACAACAATTAAAATGCATCCTTGTATTTTACACCTTATGTAGTTATTTATTTTTTGTTTGATTTCATACTCTCTTTTTTCTGCCACCAAACCAAGTATTTGTTTGGGCATTGGGCGGGCAAGTTTTGTATTAATATATTTAGAAATCTCTGGGTATTGGGGTCCATTCGAAGAATGTTCTATTTTCCAACCAATTGTCCAAAGTACCCCTTAAAATTCTTTCCCCATGGGCATTATGGTAATTTGGCAAAACCACCTTAAACAAAGATGGCTTTCTTGCAAAGACAGAATTTGTACACCCCATCACCTTATCCCTTAAAAAGAAGTAAGGTATAACCTCGAAAGACGAATTTGTTTGATCTCTATTTGTGTGTTTCATGTTTGATTGCATTGCACCTTTGAAAGCTAGCTACTGTCTGTGTTGGTTAAAGGAAATACATGGTGTGTTCAGGGGCAAAAAAGTAAAAAGAAAAGGGAGACAATGTTTACATGCATAGCATGTACGAAGCAAACGGGAGAGGACGGAGAAGATGGAGGAGCGCGTGGGAGTGGCACCCCAAGTACAAAAGAAGCCGTCAAAAGCCTGACGGCGCAGGTTATCAATCTCTCTCTCTCTCTCTCTCTGAATTTAGAGGAGAGAGTGTCTTTTGCTTCACCTACACAGCACACAACACACAGCACAAGCTTTGCTTTTTCAGTTTCTTTTTTCCATGAAACAAAACAAAATCATAAGTGCATTAAGAGGGTCTGATATGGTGGGGTCCACCTTTGGCATCTTTCACAGCTCTCTGACTCTGCATATAAACACCCTCCCTTCCTCTACTACCATCTAGTCATCTACTTTCATTTAAAATCATGAACTCATTAATAACTAGCGTTAATGCGTATTAGATTTGATTTACGCAAATACATGTTTGAATTTCTGATAAAAATATTATTTATGAATTAAGAACCGTTAAATATTGACGAATTTATCTTCTAATCATTAGAATATAGAATTACTCGCTATTCACCTGAGTTCGATTTTTTCATCTTGATATTCAAAAAAAAAAAAAGAAAAAAACTTGTAGCCTTTGGTTTGAGTCTGTTGTACTTTGTAGTATGTAGCCCTTCGATATCCTATAAAATAGGGTATGGAGGCTAGTGATTAGGTGAGGCTGAGAGCCCAGTCTAGATTCTGTGTATAGACTGTCTGTCAGAGATGAATATGCATCACCCATCCATGCATGGACCATGGGATACCAATTCAAATTTTGACCAAGGCATCCATCGTTCTGGTCCTCCAAGTTAGGCATGGTAGGATAGGACAAAATTTTTTTTTTTTTTTGGGTAACATACTAGGACATATCTAGTTCTACCAATAATCTTCTCACATTTTTATTTAGGTACAAATAGACCCAAAAAAATAGTGTTAAAAATTATATATGGACCTTTTTGGGCCTAACCCAACACTAATTTACTAATTTACTAATTTCACCACCAATGTCCTCATGTTTGCATTTGGATATGTTTGGTATGAATTCTTTTTAACAATTGGCAACAAGAATTTCTAATGAAAAAGCTCTTTGTTATAATAAAGAATCAGAAGACACATTCCACAATAAGCAATAAGCAATGGGAATCAATAGTATATTTAGATAAAGATTGGTAATTGATGTCCTTTGGTTTGGTCCACCATTGAATACTTGTCTAATCACTATATTCCAAAAGTAAAGGACATCCCAACCCAGTCATGTTATGGTGCAGAAAAGTGCATCATCATTCAAGATTGTGTTTGATCACAGGCCTTCACTTTAGTTTGGGTTTGCTACACCAATCACTTTTTTCAAATAGGATTTAAATTTAATATCTCTACAAATTGTTGGCTCTCCAAAGCTACATTTTGCTGAATTTAAATGTTAAATACATCATTATTTTCACTTTTGATCATATGGGTTCACATTATTGTTGAAGCTTTGTGCTGTGAATTCTTTTTCTTACAAACAAAAAATCTAATTCATATGATAATCGATCCCTTAATATGAGATATCATCAGTGCCACTTTGCTAGTCATTTGTTTTGTTCATATATATATGCCACGGCAAATGTGCACCACTGTGAACAGAAAAAAACATAAAAAAGCACATCTAGAAAACTTTTTTTTGCACTTACCCATCAAACAAGGGCATCTCCAACAAGTCTTCCAACTTGTCTTTAAAGCCAATAAAAGTCCAAAATCGATATTCAAATTTTAGAAAATAACTTTTGTTTTTTCTTATTTCCCATATTATCCTACACTTTTAACTTAAACACAACAAAAAAAAAAAAAAACTCAAACCAATTTTCTCATCATATTATGTTTTAATTTGTAACTAATGATAATTATTTGTTATAATTTACATTTATAAATTATATTTTATAAAAGAACATATTGTTGGTTGTAATTACACATTGAGAAAATTTGTAACAAAAATGCATGTTACTTATCTGTCTATATTAAGCATCTGGGTACAAATTATCTGTGCATCCCATTAATTGTTTTCTACACTCTGTTCAATTCTCTTAATCTGTTGCAATTTGTGCAATACTATACTTAATTCTACATGGAATTGTCTATCTCATATAAATATTTTCTTCGAACGTTGTACAGATCAAAGATATGGCATTGAAATTCTCTGGTGCTTACAAGCAATGCAAACCATGCACAGGGTCTTCAAGCAGCGGCAGTAACTATAGGAAAGGACGACAGAGACCTTACCCAGATTTTGACACTGCCTCAGAAGGGGTTCCCTACCCCTACATTGGAGGGGGTGCAAGCGCAAGTTCCACACCAGCATGGGACTTTACCTCCAGTCACCAGCTGGGTTCAAGATCAGACTCGAGATTTACCAGAGGATATGGCGGTGATCGGACCCCAGGAGGTGTTTCGGTTTCAGCTCAGTCTTGTGATGTTGTGTTGGAGGATGAGGATGAGCCCAAGGAGTGGATGGCACAGGTGGAACCAGGAGTGCACATTACCTTTGTATCTCTTCCTAATGGTGGAAATGATCTGAAACGAATTCGCTTCAGGTATGACAATTGTTCATTCAGTCTTAGTCTTGCATAATGATATTTAATCTCATGAGTCTCTCCACCCGTTACATCCTAGTACTCAAGACTGTTACTTAACATAGTGGTTGGAACTTCATTATATGAGACCTCAATTTAATTTGTATCTCTTCCTAATGGGACAATGTTCTCAAATGAATTTGCTTCAGGTATTGCGATTGTTAATTGTTGAGAGTAAATCCCACGTCGTGAATTCTTTCATAGCCTTGCATAACCCAATATATAATCTCATGATCCTCTCCATCCATTACGTTAGTATGTTGTATGACACCTCAAATTTCTGCAAACTGATACATGCATATGGGTGCTTAATTTGAACAAATTTGAAGCCGGGAGATGTTCAACAAATGGCAAGCTCAGCGATGGTGGGGCGAGAATTATGACCGGATCATGGAGCTCTACAATGTGCAAAGATTCAATCGGCAAGCTCTTCACACTCCCCCAAGGTCTGAAGACGAGGTACGTAATATTCAAATTTAATTTCACATAAACATAACTGATAAACATAATTAATTTTACATAAACGTAATGGATTGATTGATCAGGTGAGAGATTCTTCATACACAAGGGTTGGATCTGCTAGGGAAAGCCCTATGGCTCCATCCTTCAACAAAGAATGGACTCCTAGGAACTACTACAAGCCCTCTGGAGGTGGAAGCAGAGGATATTTCCCATCATCTGAGCCTTTGGATCATGGTGGTGGCGGTCAGCAGTACTATGATGCAGCAGGTGGGTCAAGTGGTGGTGGTGCTTATGGAACAGGCACAGGTGGTGGTGGTCATAGGGGAGAGGCATCATTCATGGATGCATCAAGGACAACAACCTCCTCTAGAGACGAAGCTTCGGTTTCAATTAGCAATGCTAGTGATGTCGACTCTGAATGGATTGAGGAAGATGAGCCTGGCGTCTATATAACCATTAGACAGCTCGCTGATGGCACTCGCGAGCTCCGCCGTGTCAGATTCAGGTACCATGTTCATTCTCTCTTTTGCATGCATGCATTGCATCATAGTCATCATGACCTCATGAATTGAATTGTTTCTCTCTGATTTGCATCTTCATTCTCTCTTTTGCATGCATGCATTGCATCATATTCATCATGACCTCATGAATTGAATTGTTTCTCTCTGATTTGCACAGCCGTGAAAGGTTTGGGGAGATGAACGCCAAGTCCTGGTGGGAAGCAAACAGAGAGAGAATACAAACTCAATACCTTTAAATATATTTTGACCTTACACAACCAACACAAACACTTGTGATTTTCTGGTGGATGAAATGGAAGATTCCAATTCAAGCTGATATATAGGATAGGATGTCTCCAAAAGCTGGAAAATGATGGTTAGAAATTCAATTGACACTATATGATCTAACACTTCAAATTACCTTTTTTACTATCATATATATATGGCTCATCAGAGGTGGGGATATCCAGATGTGTCCATTTTTGCCTTCATTGTTGTCTTTGATTTTACTGTTACCATCGGACTATTCAGTAAAATTTTTTGGGCCTCATAGTATTTGGGAATTATGGGAGTGTAGGAGTTTGTTCTTTGTAACACACTACAGTTTATATACTGAGAAATGGAATTGAATTTATTTGCGGTTTACATTATGTGAGATTATTAGTGCAAGTGTAATCAATAAACCAGCTGGGCATGCTTACATTGTTACAAATTATCATATGTAAATTAAATTCTCCACCAAAACAATTCTCGAATATTATTAAATATTCAGAAAAATGAAAAAATAAAATTTTCAAAACTTCACCATTGATAACTGCTTGAAACTGAGCTTTCCAAAGAATTTCAGCAATGAAATCCCAATGTAATCTGTCACAGGCTTTGGACAAATCAATTTTCTAAGTCATAACCCCTTTTGACCTTGTGCAGTCATTCTTGGGCTATAATGATATTGTTAGTGACTGGACAAGAATCATTGACACAACTTTATAGAAGGTGTTGCAAAGGCTAATTGGTCTCAACTGGCTTATAAAACCCTTTTCTTTAGCATTCAATCTTATTTTCATTGTCAAATTCAATTGTAATAAAATTTGAGATTGAGTTTAATTTAAAAAACCGATTTTCCAATTTAATCCAATCCAATCAACAATAGATCAAATTAGATTGGATTCTAACAATAGAACATATTGGATTGGATTATCAAATGCGGATTTGCTAAAAACCATTAGTTTCAAACCGACCAACACCCCTAATAGATAATTATATATAGATATAAATAGATAGAAGTAGTGACATCTTTTGAGTAAATAAAAGTTTTAGGGTCTAATTGAAATAAGTAAAAACATTAGGATCCGCATGCAATTAGCCATTTTCCTTTTCATGCCGAACGCAACCAAAGAAAGACGAAGGAAATTGCCAACACACAAACCATCCATCGTCTCTCACTCTCTTATCTGGGAAAGCCATGAGTCTCTTCGGTCTGGGCAGGCAAGTAAACACTTGTAGTGCATATAATTTCTTATATTTATAAAACATATAATTTTCCTCCTTGCTTATTTTACTTTTGGTGTGATTTGGTTTTGCATCGTATAATAAAGGTTTCTTTTTTAGTATCAGTTAATGTCCGATTCGTTATACTAGGAAACATTTCCCTTGATCCATGAAATTAGTGATTCTTGATATGTTTATGGCTTTAATTGATCTTAATTTCATCCATTTCTTTGTTCCCGTTATTTGATTTATTGATCTATTCAACCATAAGTAAGACTGGAAGTGTTATGTAGATGCAATATTTGGGTAGTGTAAAGAAGAAATTAAATCGACGATTAGTTATTGAATTTCAGTAGCAGGTATATATGATCAATCCGACTCATATGAGGGACTTAACATGATTGGACAATACATTCAAGGCTTAGATTTATTTCAATGAATTCATTTTACAATCGTGTAAAATCTAACCATTAAATGTGTTGTCCCTCACTTGTCACTCATGTTAATTCCTTCATATGAGTTTTCAGAAAGTTGTCCTCCTGGGAGTGGCATAATGTGAAACCTGGAATTAGATTGTAATAATTCAAAGACCAGAGCACTAAGCTATGTGTATACAGTTGCTAACATTATCATACAAGTGAAATCTGCAAGGCCTTGGAAAAAATTTGTGGAAGTATTATTTATAATCACAAAGCTGGTTAGTCTATTGGGAATTAGTAGAATGCAGAAGTATTTATGTGTTTTAAAAAACTAAAAGGAAAGTGAACAAAATGGTCAGAGTAGATTCAAGGCGAATGGTCCTTTTTTTTTTTTNTTTTTTTTTTTTTTTTTTTTTTTCAAGAAGAAAGAAACTTTATTGAATAGAGCACAAAACTGTTACAAACAATGGACAAGGAGTCCATCAAGTAAGGTACAAAACAAAAACATAAAACCAAAACTCTTGCACCGCACCCTTAACTAAACTTATCAGATCCATAAACTAACTGATTGCTGCCTTCCATTCAAGTATAACAGCAAAAAGAGACGCTCCCCTAAAATCGTTAGAGACAGAGGCCCAATAAGATGACCAGAAAGAAACTAGCTCCCACAGTTTGAATGGTCATGTTATCCTCATTTAGTTACTCTCCTGATAGAGCTAACGTCCTATAACCCAATTGAGACATTGTAGAATAATCCAAGCTTCTCTTAATATCTTTTTGAGAAAGAGCTAAAGTGGCTCCTAAAAGTAATGTTATTATACCTATCAAAGCTATTAGATTTATTATGTAAGGTATAACTATGAAAAGAGGAAGAAGCCTAGCTGCAAGAAAAATTTCCGCTGCTACCATATTAGCGGCATGTATGAGAGCTGGTTATCACTCTGTAGATAAATGAATGTTGAAACATATTTCTATACTAAAATTCTCGAAGAGGGAGGATGATAAAATTGTCACGGATGCCTGAACCAACAACCCATAATTTGTAACTAACTTTCTGATCCCCTCTTTCTGCCTCCCTGCTCCTCATTTTCCAGTGTGCGCATGTGCATGCATGTGAATGCATTATATATGTTTCTTACTAGTTTAGTAGTCATTCTCAATTTTTTAAGTCTATTATTGATGCAGAAACCAGAGGACATTCCGCCCAAAAAAGAGCGCCCCCTCAGGGAGTAAGGTTGTATCCCTTTAATTAACCTGTAATTCTTTGTGATCATTTGAATGATAACATTCGTGAGTTGATATTTGGGTTGAATTTTTTTCAGTGGTGAAATGTGTGTGAGCCCGTGCGACGTATGTGTCATGTTTTCTCTTTATGTTAGAAGTGCAATGTCTGGTGTTTTGAAATGGAACATAAACTCACTTCAAATTTTTGTTCATTTTTTATTTTTATGTTATTCTTACTTTAGATAATAATTCTCTTTCTGCGGTTCAGTTTTGAGAATACTTGTATGGAACATATAGTCTCTTGAAAGTGAAGCAAAAGGAATGTATTTTACACTAGATTTACAAGATTTATTAGAGCACTTCTTTCAGTTCTCTAGTTTCAGCTTCCAGTTGAAGATTTAATGAGTTATTTTTGTTCGTTTGCTTTATTAAATTTTTTGCATGTGGTCAAGGTCCTCAGGCTTTTTTGGATTTTGTGCTACAATATAGATATAACTGAATTCTTTAATTAATTTTCATTTTTTCTTGATGCAGGGGGCTCAGCTGAGGAAGCACATTGATGCTACACTAGGAAGTGGGAACCTAAGAGAAGCAGTAAAACTTCCAACTGGAGAAGATTTAAATGAGTGGCTTGCTGTTAACAGTCTCTCTCTCTCTCTCTCTCTCTCTCTCTCCCCCCTATCCCAAAAATAGTTGCCTGTCAATTTTTCAGTTAGTTTTATTTGATGTGTTCTTGCTCCTTTTACCTTCACATCTCTTATCTCTCATCTCTCATCTCCCTATTTGCTCTTTTTATTCAGAAAAAACAAAATAACCAAAAAAATGAAATTTACAGTAATTGGATTCACATTATTTGTGAATTTTGTTTCACTCCATCTATTTTATGAGAAAAAAAATTGGAGCCAAATGTTTAAGTACTTGTTTCCCTCAATTTCTTATACAATGCAATCGCTTCTATGTGTTCTATATCTGAATATTGTTATTGGTCTTTCAATTTCAGCTGTGGATTTCTTCAATCAAGTCAATTTGTTATATGGTACCCTCACGGAGTTCTGTACTCCAGAGATTTGTCCTACAATGACTGCAGGCCCCAAGTATGGCAGTTTGTCAATTACTTTTTATCAAACATATCAATTATTGTTGTTTTATTTCTCTATAATATGATTAATTTATGTAATTTCATTGTTCTAACTTTTGTACCATTATGTGCTCCAGTTTCTTTCTTAAAGTATATTTGTCAAGTATTTCCGACAAATTTTATACTCTTAAGAAGTTAAGTGAAACCTGAAAGAGAATCTGGGAGCAAATTGAAGCACACTAAGACCAAGAGGCTTAAAATAAGTAGATTCGTTATTGTTAAAACTTTTTTTAGAAGTTTTTGTCTGTTATTGTTGCTACTCTTTACTTCCGTATTAATTTTCACATTATGGTGGTACATGCTTTCTTTGTAGCTATTTAATCTTTAGGTTTGTCCTTGCTATAATAAGTATTTTTCTTTCTAGACTGAAATGTTCTGTTTCCATTACGTACTTGTAATCATTTAAAAGTTTGTCAGAAAATCATCACACCTGTTTCAAGTGAAAATTTGAAAAATGATCTTTTTACCAGATGGCTTGGGCAGCTTTATCGATTAATTGAATAGTTTCCTATGCCTTCTAGTCTAACCTGGCTTCTTGTTTTATAACTTTTTGGGTTTTTATTTGTATAAAATTTACAGGTATGAGTATAGATGGGCAGATGGTGTACAAATTAAGAAACCCATTGAGGTTTCGGCTCCAAAATATGTTGAATATCTAATGGACTGGATTGAATCTCAGCTTGATGATGAATCCATATTTCCTCAAAAGCTTGGTAATATTTATTACTAGGTTTTCTTTGTTTTTATTTTGTGGTGCATTACGATGGGATTGAACAAATGACCTACCCTAATCCTAATCCTGTCTTTATATTGTGCTCTTCATTTGATTATTATAAATCATTGCCTGTTCGTTTTTCATGTTTTCCAGGTGCACCATTTCCCCCCAATTTCAGGGAGGTTGTGAAGACAATATTCAAAAGACTCTTTCGTGTATATGCCCACATATATCACTCTCATTTTCAGAAAATTGTGAGCCTTAAGGAGGAGGCCCACTTAAATACTTGCTTCAAGCATTTCATACTATTTACCTGTGTAAGTATTTTATGATATGGCCTTTTCTTTTTTATATCTAGATGATTTTTTCTTTTTCATCATGTTTATCATCTTTAAGAAGCCCAACAATATCTTGAAATATTTCATCATTTTTTCACGATTCATTTTCAATAGACATCAACCTTCTTTTAGTTATACAGCTCTTTTCTTTGAGATTGTATGTGCTGTTTTTGTTACTTGATGCTCAAAGTGATCGTCTGAATCCACTATACTGTGTTTTTGCAGGAATTTGTGCTAATTGACAAGAAGGAGCTAGCTCCACTCCAAGAGCTTGTAGAATCCATCGTTGTTCCTTACTAAACAGGGTTTTGCATACCCCACTAGGGGTGCATTGTTAAATTAAAATAAATTATACTCATCTTTACAGTCTCCTACGTTGTACGTTATAAATACTTCCTTGTGCATATTCTGTGTGCCGTAGATTTGAAGTTGTTCTCTCTCAAATTTATATGGATGAATGATACTGTGGGAGCAATTGGGAAGCCCCTGCTCTTCGTATGACAGACTGTTGGCGGAAATGGCTAAAGTCTTACCTACCTGGTTTATCATCTACAAACGAAAAAGTGGGTATGGCATTTGTTGTGGGTTTTACTTCAGAACTACTGGCTCACCAGCTTCACTTTCAAACTGGTTTGAGAATAAATTATGGAATGTTTGAAGCCATATTGTATGCACTTTTATGATAATTTAAATTTTCATTGCCCTAACCGAACCGATTATTGTCCCAATCCTGAAGTGATTGTTAATAAAATTGAAAAATGGGTTTAGAGGATAATTAGGTAACGATGAAGAAATATCTCTCTCTCTCTCTCTCTCAAAATTGAAGTAGAGATCCATGGGCATTCCATCCATTAAAATCACGTAAAGAAACCTGCCACATCTGTTGCTCACGTGGCATTGCATCCATTTAAACGAAGAAAAGTGTAATGGCCTAACATTAAACACGTTCATAATTTGACCAAAGTAACAAAATAAACACGTTAATAAAGTACATGAGTATTGTATTACTGAAAAACTAGAATGCAAGAACTTCAGTGGAAAATAAAAGCCATACAAAGAATCATTACCAAACGAGTGGTAAGAAACTCAGATAAAATAAACTAAAACAAAAAGAAATAAGAAAATAACAAGACCTTGAAGGCTTGAACAAAAAAAATTGAAGTTGCGCTATCTTTATTCCCATTATTTTGGCTTTGTATATATAATGTTTCACGAGTCGTATCCATTTCCTTCTAACTGATATCCTCAACTACTCAAGCTCCTAACATGCGATTGCCCAAATCTTGAAGCAATGAAACCATATCCTCCCACAACTGCAACAAGTACACCAAGAACCAGGGCAAAGAACTGGAAGTTTGCAAGCAACTCGCCCCGGATCTCACTGTCCACAGAATGACATGAGATCATATCTTCTTTAAGCCGACAACCATCTGGCATCATAGGTCCATAGAGAGTGAATGCAGTCTGATAAAACCAGAGGCCTTGGAGAGTCATGGCAACACCACTACATAAATCAACTGGAAAACTGGTTGGAAAGAGGGCTCCAGCAACGGTCGATAATACGCAGAGCCCAATTAAGAGGACAAGAAGGATGTGGTAGTACCCCTCCAGGCCTTTATGAGTTGTTGAGTGAAAGTAGAACAGGAGATACTCTGCACAGAATGCTGTCGCAGCAATCAGACAAAGAGCTCCTTCAGGCATCGGAAGAAATCTAAATGCAAGAAATTACAAAGATGAAAAGAAAAAATATTAGCCATACTTAGAAGTGGATATGTGATGCTTATTACAAGTCCTCAAGAGAGTCAACTGATTTTCCTTTTTCCGCAAAAAAAAAGCATATTAAATAAGAAAATGATGCAAATTTAGAAGGGGAATTATCCCAGGAAGAAACAACAGCGAAGCCACAGAAGGAAGCCTAAAACCCTACTACCAAAACCCAAAGGGGCAAGCAAGAAAACCAACCAAAACCAGAATGATGAATCATCTAACAAGACTAAGCCCATCCTAGGGCTAAAAAGCCAATACATGCAAACAGAAAACAAACTAACAGCACAGCCAAGGGCAAACAAGCTGAAACAAAGCAACAAAAAAATTACGAGGGGCAAACCTTAGGGGAACAATTTGAACTGGCAGCAAGAAGCAAAGACAGGAAAAGCTACAAATCAAGATAAGAATATCATCAGGGAGGCTCCTCTTTTGCTCCATCTTATCATCACAAGGGCGACAACAGACTTAAGAATAACAGCATGACACTCCCACTTTTGAAAATCCGGTTATTTCTTTCCCCCCCAAACAGCATAAACGGACGCAAAAAAGCAATATTTCTTAGTAATAGAAGTGAGATGTTTTCCCTTACAATGAGAGGTAGCCCAATCTATGCTTTAGGACCAAGAGAGACCAGGCCAGGGAGCACCAAATTCCTCATAAGCTGCAGCTAAATACATTCGCTATAACGGCAGTCAAAAAAGAGAAGCTCATGGGCTTCTATGGCTGAGGAACAAAGAACATAGGCAGTGACAAATCCTATCCTTGTAGCAAGCCTGTCCCCAACTGTAAGCCACAAAATAAGTCTCATCCTAAGAATGTTTTGCCAAAACCAAGTCAGCCTAGCCCATCTAACCACCGGTCTAGCTTCCTAAGCTTGTCCCAAGAAAGAAGCTGCATAAATTCCATTAGCAGCACATATGGATGCCTAACGGAAGCTTAGGCACACCCACTGAAAACCGCAACACCAAAATAATAGCCGGTCCCTACTCCCTTACCATGGAATTCTTATTGCAAATTATTTTCCCCAACTAATGTAAACCAGAACAAATAATCATCATATAAGCAAGTAACCCAGACATCTCCACATTCAAGTACTATTATTTTAACAGTTTTGATTGCTTTAGCAAGTTTCTGTAATTATCATCACATCATTATCCATGATAAATAAATTTAAATCGTCAAATTGCCAGAGAAACAGAGGAAACATACAAACACACAAATGCCTCCTAGCTGGAAAAAAAATAAATTAATAAATAGTATCTTGATGTGTATTTTTCTCAAGAACCAAACAGATTTTAACACAACATGACTTTTAAGGAAAAAAGGAAATGAACATATTCAAATGATTATGACCATACCTTGTCTTCTCTGAGAGCAGAGTGACGACGCCAAAGATAAAGAACATAAGAAGCATCCCTGAGTGCTCAAAATCGTTCATGTGATGAGGGTTCAAGACTCCGTCAACAAGGAACTTGAGATGAGTGGAATACAAAAGCTCAATACACATATCAATGAAAGCACCAATGACTACAAGATAAAGCTCCAAGTACTTTAGCCTCCCACCAAAACCCGGCACAGGATTCCATACGTGAACCTGAAAGGACTTGGGGTTGGATACATATCTCACCAACGCGCTCCATATGTGCCACAACCCAACTACAAGAAACAATGTCCCTGGCAGAACATGACCCGGGAAAGAACCCATCTTGGTATATATATATATATCTCTACCAGTCACTGTCCCAATCTCTCTGAGATTTCTTATTCAATCTCGCATAAGCCTTATTGGAACTCTGCTAAAACCAGTATTTTCCGTTTCAAGGAGAAGCACCTCCGGGTTCACGATTTGGATTGTTTTCTTTCTTTATTTTGGGTCATTAATTTCTGTGGCCGACTTTTCTTTCTTTGGTTCTTCTAGTATATTGGATTAGGAAGTTTATGCCAGCAGCTGTCAGCTAAAGAAAAGGAAAACAACATTCAGCTGTTTTTCATTTCATTTTCAATTTTACAAGGCTGCAAATTTCTACAAAAACTTTTCAAATTTCAATTTCTTATAGCAGGAGTCATTCTTGAAAGTCAAGCTCTTTTTTGGTATTTGCAGGTTAGAAAATAACATAAAAAATACAAAAGGAGAAAGAAGTTTCAACAGTAAGTCAAAAGTTGAATTGGTGATAACAACGTTTTTACGCACCCGGTTAGGACTAAGAACGATTACAACAAAAAAGAACCAATATTCAGGCTGTGAAGAAATGTAGACAACAGCCCAATAGCCCAGCAGAACCTTGAAACCCAAACTCAAACCCAAATTTTATACATATGGAAGGAATTGTATCAGAATTCACAAAACCGGCTTCTTTTGTCTTCCTTGTTTGAGTTTGAACAAATTGGTGTTACAGAGTAATTAATTAGCGTGTAAAGAGCAATCATAGTGATATATAAAAACAAATAAAAAAAACGACGTACTTACAATACTTATGAGGGTATGATTGATCAAAGCTTCTCTTCTTTTCAGAACCAAAAGGCCACGAGACTGAGACTAGAGAGAAGAGAGAGAGGTGTAAAGGGTTGATGATGATGATACTACTGGTGGTGGGGATCGAGACCGATGGCTAAAAACGCAAGAATCCGAAATTGCCATTGGAATTGGCTACACGTGCGTTCATGCGCCTTAAAACCTTTGACTTCTCAGCAGGCTTGGTCCATGTGAGATCTAGTGATCTACACCGTTCATCATTATAATTTTTTTTTTGGTTGGTTAATTCATCATTTTTTTGTCAATATTTAATTCATCATTCTGATTTTTATTTTCACATAATGGTTTTTCTTTTGTTGAAAACATTAGGGGTAAGTCCAAATTTGGATTATCATTCATAAACTAAAACTTTATCAGCCATGAGTCAACGCTTTTGTCTATTCTAGTTTAAAGTTTCAATTTGTCATGTTTAAAATCTTTCCTCATATTCGATTGAAAACTTTTCTTTATCTCGATTCAATGTTTATTTAAGCCTCGGTTCAATACTTGTTTTTCCTAGTTTAAATATTATTTCTATCTCAATTCAAAATTTCTTTCTACTTTGATTCAAAGCTTCTCTTTGCTTTCATGCAAAAATTTTCATAGCCCCGATTCAAAGCTTCTCTCAACCTCAATTCAACATTTTTGTTTACGATCCAATTAAGTATTGATGTGTTGTGAGTATATAAAACGGTTAAATGTTTGATAAATTGTATTTTTAAAAGTATTGTGCAAATTAAAAAAAAAAACTTTTTATGTGTTTGGTAAATAATAATATAGGGAGAACCATGCTTAAAATAATTTTCAGTTATTGATTGGTAAAAAACCACTTTTCAGTTGCAAACTTGCAATTATGCATAATTTTTCTAATTTTATTTTTTTACTTTCACGTGGCAAAAAAGTAAAGAAAAGAAAGTGACAGATATGAGATACCCAAGAGCAAGTTCTCGGTTTTGATCAAGAATATTGGAATCTCACAGTACATACTGCACAGAACAAGATATTCTCATGCAATTTGCAAACACAGAGAATTCAGTAGTGAGGAACGGAAGAGAAGAAATCACACGTCGTTCAATAATTTGTATGATGTAAATCATGGTAACCTATGAGGATATTTTGGGTATTTCACTAAAACTCATTAAACTGCTAACCTGTTCTATGTAGTTTCCCTCCACATCTATCTAAAAGCTGGCTGCTTTTTGAAATCTCTGCCAATAACTACCAACTGTGATTATATTTGTTAAAAATTTTTTAAATAAGTGATTTTATGAAAATAAACAAAAAAGGGAGTGTCTTTCAATTTAAAACTTGTCCTTTCAAAACTTCTCTTTATCATAGTTCAAAGCTTGTCTTACCCTCAATTTGCTTGTGTCTGCCTGCTCTAATTCAAAGCTTTTCTCTTCCTCGACAACTAATTATGTATTTCACAGTAAAAAAAGATAAACTGTTACAAAAAAAAGGTTCTTATTTATAATTGATATACATTTAATTTCCTTACTCAATGGGTAATTAACAAAGATTACTGTTGGCATTACATATACATCTAACATTAGTTGCATATACAATTACAACATTAGCACCATTATATATCTTAAATAAAAACACGATTTTACTTAAGCAACCCAACATATACTTAAACACATTATAAAAAAAACCTTAATAAACTCTATAAATATTAAAATTTATGTAAAATAACAAGAGAAAAAATTGAGTGGCAACTGTAGATGCAAATGTAGATACAATTGCCGAGTGATCAATGTTTAAATATACCAGTAGATGCGGACTATTATTGTGACTAACAAATTAATTTATAAAATTTGTAAGTTCTTAGAATAGTAAAATTTATTTGTTTAAAAAAAAAGTAAAAAACTTAGAGAAAAAAATTTATTGGCATAAACTATAATGTGAGTAGTTATTAGTGATGAAACTTGAAAATTTTTCCAATAATATTAATTTTTTAGAAGATTATATTCATATTAATAATGATTAATATATATTTTTTCTCACAAAAATCAATAGATTTTAAAATTAATTTTACTTTAATCATTAAGTTCAATATATTTTAATCAATAATGATTAAAATAT
>QANT01006901.1:0-22607 GCA_003254885.1 Purshia tridentata | reverse complement strand
TTTAGACTTTCCAAATTTTATGGAAACGCTTAGAGTTAAAATTGGTAATATAATCCTATATTAAATTACAACTAGTCAAGACAAGTCCATATAAATTTTTCGTATATTTTTCTGAGACATAGAGCTATTTTTAATTAATTTTCAAAGTTCGTAAAAATAGAAAAAATTTGAAAAAAAAAAATTAGAGGTATTGAATTGAAAAACTATTTAAAATTGAGGTACTTAATTTTCATAGTTGAGGTACTCTATGCAACTTTTTAAAGTTGTGGTACTAAATTGAAAAGTGGTGTATAGTTGAGGTATATAATTGCAATTAACAAAATTTATAATTATTTATTTATTTTAAAATAATGGTGATGAGAATGTGAGTTGCTAAAAATAAGAGTGTAATTTTATATTTTATATTTTATAATTCTAATTATTCCATTTTATCTTTTTGTCCTTTGTTAATAACTAATGTTATCAATACCTATTTTTGAAGTGGATGTATTTTTGAAATTTATAAATTTAACCATTTTACTCTTTCTTCTGGCTTTATATATACTAGCCTTTGGCACGTGCTTCACAAGTGTCCATTGGCATTTTTATTATTTTTTTTGTATTTTGTTTTAAGTTTTATAATTTATTAATTTTTCATCACTTTTTCCACATTTCAAGGTGGTGGGGTGAATTTTATAAATTTATAAATTTTATTTTAATAGTTATATTTTACAATGTCCTCATTTGTTATAAATTTTACTAATTTTTCATCACTTTTTCCACATTTTAAGGTGGTGGGGTGAATTTTATAAATTTATAAATTTTATTTTAATAGTTGTATTTTACGATGTCCTCATTTGTTATAAATTTTACATTGTCCTCATTTATTATAAATTTTACATTGTCCTCATTTATTATAAATTTTATAAATGCCCTCATTTATTATGTTTGACTGTTTGTTAAAATAAGGAAAATTTAGACAATTCCATTTTTGGTGAGCTTGTAACACAAAACCTCTATAAAGATTTATTTTCTCTTCTTGATAGTCCCTTTTGTAAATATCCTACAATATAGAGTAGGAAGTTTAAGAATGTAGAGAAAGAATCTACAAAGAAAGGAAGCCTTAATGCATTTAAAAATTTCTTGTGAAGTGGGATTAATCTTTTGCAAAAGAACCGGAACTCATAGCTGAGTATTTTTATTTCATTGATTCCTCTCTCCTCTCATTTATGCTGTTGTTGGACTTGTGGACTCTTAAGATATTAACAGTTCTGGGTGTAAGCTTGATGATTTAGTGCTTGTCCATTATGTGTAATTAGGTGCAAAGTACTTGCCATGTTTGATGATAAGTATTTGACTCATACACCACAAAAGCTTAAACTAATGTAGAGCGGAAAATCTAAATATTTATACACTTCGCACAATATGGCCTCATCTCATACTAGGACCACATACGACGATCCTATCCCATACTAGGATCGTAATATTTGATATGTCCATGTCAGAAATTTCTCCACCAAAGAAATGCGTGATATATAAAACTAGCATATAAGGGACAGACAAGTACCTCACCTACTGTTTCTAAATGTTCTAATTCCCCTGTAATTAATATAGATTTTTTCTTTATTTGTGGGTCCATTGAGGGCACATGAGAGGGGAGCAAAATATGGAGAGACAGATTGGAAGGATTAACAAATTCAACATAGTTTCATTTTTACTTAGAATCACTATAAGATCTACACTTTATGTTTAGTTGTGCTATTTCTCATGATCATATATATTTGAGATAAATTTGTTACTGAGTGTTCTTGTTTTTCTTTTTGTTTCATTAAGTAGCCCCTTTCAATAAGTTAACTTGTCAGAAGGGGGGGAAATAAAAAAAGAAGAAAAGAATGTCTGAAATTTGTTTTGCAAGTTCAGTATATGAGAGGTCCTTCTCTGTGAAACGTTATCATTTTAGTAATAGCCCCTGATATTTGTTTTGCAAGTTCAGTATATGAGAGTTCCTTGTTCGTGAAATGTTATCATTTTAGCAATAGCCCCTGATATTTGTTTCTTTGTTTTTCAGGCTGGCCTTGCTCTTGGGGATCTCAAGTCAGTCAAGGATCTCTATGACTTTAAGACATTGTTCGTGCTTTTCCTTATTGATTCTGTGATTATATTTCCGACCCTTTTGAAAAGGAAGCGAATCTATGAATGAAAGTTCTGGTTGTGAAGATCTCATTCTATATATGCTTATGTCCAAAAGGCGGCTTATATATTTATTATTATGATTAAATATTGAAATTTTATATACCAAGTTTAATTTTTCGATTATCCAGAGGGAGTGTCTGCTTTTCAAATTGAATTTTGGGTTTTGTTGAATTAACTAACAAAATTTTAAAATTGTCCTAAAATTACAAATGACACAAAATACAATAACCAAAATTAAAAAAATTTAAATCATGAGGACTAAGTTACTAACTTTAACAGACATGGTCAACAGGCGTAGCACCTACGAGAGGGGCATTGATATTTTTTTTTCTATGAAGAATTTTCAATTTCATTTCTATTAAGATGGGTTGGTGGTGATGGTTGTCTCCTCTTCCATCAGAATCTTATCATGCAATGGTTTGGTTGGACAATTCATACAAGCGGAAAAGGACTGAGAAATTCAAATAGAGCCTCTTTGCATTTTCTACTGTAAGACATTGTTTGTGCTTTTCCTTATTGGTTCTGTGATTATATTTCCGACCCTTTTGAAGAGGAAGCGAATCTATGAATGAAAGTTCTGATTGTGAGGATCTCGTTCAATGCTTCTGTCCAAAAGGTGGCTAATATATGTATTATTAATATTTAAATATTTAAATTTTATAGTGACTACGAAGTTTTTTTTTTTGTTGATTATCTAGAGGGAGTGTCTGCTTTTAATATAGGCTCCTCAAATGCATTCTTTACGGACTTAAAATGATGTTTTGAAAAATACTGTGCAAAATATTTATGCATTTATCATTGCTTTATGCCCATGTAATAACCTACAGTCCGAGTAAGTGGAACATGGCTTTACAATTATATAAATTCGATGTACACCTTTTTCTTTAGACTCAGTTGTCTTCTGTCTTTGGGTTGTTTTTATTTATTTATTTTTATTAAATGGAAACTTTCATTTTATAGTAGAAGACAATGAAAATGTATTAACAAAGCGAGTTAAGAGGCCTAAGAGCACCTCCAACAAAACGTAGCAAACATATTTGCTATCTCAAATTTGATGTGTCGCATAAGGAAAATATACTCTAACAAACTCATCAAATGTGCTTTTCAAATTGGATACTTAAAGTCAACTTTTTAAATTTGAAGAGTGATGAAGAGTGACTCTTTAAATATTAATATATTTATTTTAATTTAATAAAAGCTTAAAATTTAATGAAATAATAATTTATTTAATATAAAAATATAATAAAATAATGATTTTGAAAAACTTGTTGGAGTTCATAATTTTAAAGTAGCAAATTTTGCTTTTCAAATTGTCACATAGGTAAGCAAAATAAGATTTTGCTTCTCTTGGAGATGCTCTAATAATATAAGATTGGAAAGATCTAGATTTTGTACTTGTTTTAAAGTTAATAAATAATTTTAAAATAGCAAATTTTGCTTTTCAAATTGACACATAGGTCAGCAAAATAAGATTTGAAGAGCTAAATTTGCTTCTCTTGGAGATGCTCTAATAATATAGGATTGGAGAGATCTAGATTTTGTACTTGTTTTAAAGTTAATAAAATAGTTCAATTTGTGTTTGTATTTGAAGTTAAAATGTATTAATTAGGGCCACTTAGAGCTTTCAATTTGTAATTAGCATATAACTTAGTTAAGTATTACTTGAGTTGTTAAATCAAGTGAAGTGGTACGTTGTTTAAATTACCAAATGCTGATTGTTTCATGGAAACCTTCATGGCCTAATAGCATGGTTATTATTTGGCTTCTACACGTGATAAGCATGAACTATTGGCTTCGTGGAAATTCTAGCTGCAACTTTAACAGACTGTGCTATTCTATCCAAAAGGTGGCTTATATATGTATTATTATGATTAAATATTGAAATGTTATAGTGACTACCAAGTTTAATTTTTCAATTATGCAGAGGGAGTGTCTGCTTTTCAAATTGTATTTTGTGTTTTGTCGAATTAACTAACAAAATTTTAAAATTGTCCTAAAATTACAAATGTAAGTGTTTACTAACCCCCAATTTAGAGTTAAGATCTCTCAAAACTTCCACCCTAAATTAACATCTCTCAAAACCCCCTATTATAAACTTAATCTCTCTCAAAACCCCCTAGTCAATTAATTCCGAACCAGATTTTAACCCCCAATTTTTTAATATTTCAATTTTACCCTTTTTATTTGTTTTTAAATTCAATAAAATTTTATTTGGTTTTTTTTTAAACTGAAATTAACCTTAGTCTTCACTATCTCTCTTTTTCTCTCTTCCCGCGGCCATCGTTAGCGCGTGCTCCTCCGTCCGGCGGCGGTTTCTGGCGAGACCGATCCCAACATGCTCACCTCTCCTCCTACTTCCTCCCCCTGCCCTACACTCTCCGCGAAACCCAACAACATCAACGAATTGACCCAAGCAGACCCGAGCTCGTCGCCGGCGATCTGCAGATTCCGATGACGACGAGGTACCGGACCGCCAGGGATGGCTTCCTCTCGTCATCTCGAGTCCGCTAGTGCCATCAGAAGTCTTATCCAACCCCTAGCGCTACCATTTCGAAGGAGAGAAGCCAACGTCATCTTCGCCGGTGATCTTTATATTCCGGCATCCATTTTCGTTGAGTCAGGCACCCATCTTTTTCTCCTCATTGTGCTCTTCATGTATATGTGTGTGGATTGGTCCAATTGTTGATCATTCCAAAAATCCCAAATAGCTAGAACCAGACCTGGTGCATGCTTCGAGAGCGGTGGCTTCACAGATGTCTCTCTCTCTGCCATCGATCTATCTGTCTTTTTCTATTGGGAATAAAATATTTTATTTTATTTTGTTATTTAATCTAATTTTCCTATGGTAAGTTGATGATTTTGAGCAAAGAGTTGCAATTGTAGAGTAGAACCAATTTGGTTTGGTTTTGAGCGAGCTTAAATTGATCATTTGGAAAGCTTACGTTATGGACCAGTGGAACATTATTGCAAGCACTATTAAATTGTATCTGAATTCTTTATGTTTGTTAAATTAATTCAACTCAACTCAGGTTCTCTGGCTCTAGTTAAGATTAAATTCAGGTGAGGAAGAGGCAATCGAACTTGGTGAAAGCTCCGAGCCTTAAGAAGTGAGTGAGAGTTTGAGATCGGACGTGATAGCCTAGCTAAATTTAGTGTAAATGGGTGTAACTGTTTATTTAGTGTTGGTATAACTGTTTATTTAGTAAAAGTGTAGCTAGTTTTTTTAGTGAAAATGTAACTGTTTCAGTAAAGGTGTAACTGTTTATTTAGTGAAGGTGTAACTGGTTTTTTAGTGAATATGTAACTGTTTTTTTAGATAATGTGTAATTTTATTTTTTTATGGACCTGCAAGTTTTTTTCTTGTTAAAAAATAATAGTGTAATTATTTGTAGTTATTTTTTTGTGTAATTGTATTTTTGAAATTCAATTTCAATGTAACTATTTTTTTAAAATTCAGTTTCAAATTTAGTGACAGTGTAACTGTATTGAAGTGTAACTATATTGAAGTGTAACTGCATTGAAGTGTAACTATATTAAAGTGTAACTGTATTAAAGTGTAATTGAATTTTAATACAGTTACACTGGGCGCGCGTCAGAGGCGCGCGTCAGTCCGTGTCAGAACACGTCAGCCAATGTCAGAACGTGTCAGCGCGCCCGTGTCAGAGCTGTTGTCAGAAGGGTAAAATAGGCATTATAAGTTTTAGGGGGTTTTGGGAAAGTTTCTAAATAGGTGGGGGCTTAAAAATTTTTTTTTGGTAATTTGGGGGTTTAGAAAAAGTTTCCAAAATTACAAATGACACAAAATTCAATAATCAAAATTAAAAAAATTTAAATCACGAGGACTAAGTTACTAACTTTAACAGCGATGGTGAACAGTCGTAGCACCNGAGATGGTGAACAGCCGTAGCACCTACAAGAAAGGCATTGATATTTTTTTTTTCTATGAAGAATTTTCAATTCCATTAATTTCTATTAAGATGGGTTGTGGTGATGGTTGTGTCTCCTCTTCCATCAGAATCTTATCCTCATACAATCACATGCAATGTTTGTGTACCACATTGATTGAGTTCATCTTCTTAATTGGACTCAAGATTTCACCAACACTTAAAAGACATAAGATTCGTGTGGAAATTGTAGCTACTTAAGACAACCCTTCGCTAGACCAAGACTCTGGTTTGCAACTTGGACCGACATGGTCAACATGCCATAGCACCTACGACATGGGCATCGATATTTTTTTTTCTATGAAGAATTTTCAATTCCATTTATTTCTATTAAGATGGGTTGGTGGTGATGGTTGTGTCGCCTCTTCTATCAGAATCTTATCCTCATACAATCACATGCAATGTTTGTGTACCACATTGATTGAGTTCATCTTCTTAATTGGACTCAAGATTTCACCAACACTTAAAGAGACATACGATTCGTGTGGAAATTGTAGCTGCACAGGACAACCCCTCGCAAGACCAAGACTCTGGTTTGCAACTTGAACCGACATGGTCAACATGCCATAGCACCTACGAGAGGGGCATTGATATTTTTTCCTCTATGAAGATTTTCATTTTAATTTCTATTAAGATGGGTTGGTGGTGATGGGTGTCTCTTCCTCAGAATCTTATCACATGCAATGGTTTGGTTGGAGAATTCATACAAGCTGAAGAGGACTGAAAAATTGGATCAGAGCTTCTTTGCATTTTCTGCTGTATAGAATCAATTGATTTTTCAAACAGGACCAGAGGAAGATACATGGAATTGTCATGTTGATCCCTTTCCATTGGACTGGTCATAAATCTCAAGTGTAATAATGCAAGTTCAATTAGATATATGCTTTTGAACCAAAATGATCAAAAGCCTACTTGTATATTACTCAAAAGATAAATTATGAATATATATAAGGCTCTAGGATTCTACAAATAAAATTATTTGCATAAAAATTTATGGAATCCACTCCCATAGTTTTTTAACATGCCAAACTGTTTATTTTTTAGATCTATTCATATATTATCTTTGCAAAAATTAGTCAAATCGTAAATCATTTTGTTTTTTAACATTCTAAACCATTTATTTTTTAGATATCTATTCATATTTATCTTTGCGAAAATTAGTCAAATCGTAAATCAATTGCCTATGTAACTTTAATCAAACAAATAGATGACCAAAATTTTTTTTCATAAAACCATTCATTTGTTAGATCAAAGTTAGATTAGCAATGATTTTCGATTAGTCATTGGTTACTTGGGAAATACATGCAGGTACCAAACAACTAAAATTAGTCATTCATAGAATTCAAAGCACTGAATTTGGCTTTGAATAGAGGAGAGAAATTATATAAAAAAACTTTGCAACACAGGTTTACGCTCATTTGTGATGATTAATTAATTAATTATTTGTTATATATTAGTTTTAGACGTGTGAAAAATGAAGGATAATAATTAAATTAAATAATTGATAATTACTTTTTTGGGGAAGGCTTTTGTTGACTAGGTGATACATATATAAATATGCAATTTGTATTTTTTACTGTATTATTTTATTATTTATTTTTATTTCATTTTTATTGTTATTCCCACCACTCTTTCTACGTTTTAATGTAGTGGGGTGTGTTTTTATTTTTTTAATTTCATTTTAATCGTTGTGTCTTACAATTTCAGCCTTATTTTATTAGGTTGTTTAAAATGAACCTTTGTTGAATAAAGGGTACTTAGGCAATACTATTTTTTGTGAAGCCTGTATCACTAAACTCTTCTTCTAGCTTTATAGTAGTAATAAAGATGTATTTTCTCTACTGCATAGAATCATTTGATTTTTCAAATAGGACCAGAGGAAGATACATGGAATTTTCATGTTGATTCCTTTTTGCATTGGACTGGTCATAAATCTCAAGTGTAATAATGCAAGTTCGATCAGATATATGCTTTTGAACCAAAATGATAAAAAACGTACTCGTGTATTACTCAAAAGCTAAATTATGAATATATATATATATATAGGGAGGCTCTAAGCTTCTACAAATAATATTATTTGTAGAACAACTTATGGGGTTCACTCTCATAATTTTTTAACATTCTAAACCATTTATTTTTTAGATCTCTATTCATATTTATCTTTGTGAAAATTAGTCAAATCGTAAATCAATTGCCTATGTAACTTTAATCAAACAAATAGATGACCAAAATTTTTTTTTCATAAAACCATTCATTTGTTAGATCAAAGTTAGATTAGGAATGATTTTCGATTTAGCTTTTACAAAGATGATCTATGGATACAAATTTAACAAATAGATAGTTCATATTTGAAAAACTACTTGGTAGTGGATACAGTGGATACTTAGAGTTTTCAGTGGAATTTTATGGAAATGCTTTAAAACTGGGGGATTTTAAAGAAAGACGTGAGGTCTTAGTGCTCAGTTATTTTTAGTTTGCTGTAATAAATGAATTTTTCCTTATAAGTTAAGTTTAAATACTAGTTACTTTCGTCCACTCACTGAGTTATCTCACTAGTTTTCCGTTTATGGTTGTTTTAAATTTTTCCCCCCAGATTGTAGCGATGGAACGGTCGAGCCAAGACATCGAGGCAACTAGTTAAACTTTGTAACTTGTAGGCACTTAGTTATGCACTTACTTAGCTTTGTAATTTATTTCTTTGGGTTAGTCTTGTAGCGCAACTCAGATAATCTTGTTGGACAATGAGCCAGTTGGTTTTAATCTTGTTTGGGTAAGAGACCCTTTGATTGTGGTAGAGGTGCTGCGTTTTAGAAGTGTTCTTTGCAGGTTTCGTTTAAAAAGGGTTAGTCCATTTTCAGAGGAGGTTCTGCCGAATTTTTGGTAGGATTTTCCTTAATATTGGATTCCCGCAGGATCACTTCGAGTTCCAAGGGGGAACTCGGGGTCGGTCCTGTCAATTTGGTATCAGAGCATAGGTTTAAGATTCCTCTAGCTTTGCACGAAGTGTGCATCCTGGTTTCTGAGAAATTGTTGGCTTTCTTATAGGAATTATGCCTCCTCGACATGGCCGACCACTGGGGGACCACCATAGGGTTAATGAAGGTGTAGACGAGACTGCACAAGGATTTACTCAATTTGTGGATCGATTAGTTGAAGCGATGACTAATGTAGTATGTGTTCTATTTGGGTGGAAGACCCGTATTTTGTTAAGTGTTAAGTTTCACGTAGATTTGCGTTGTTTTTAATAGCGAAGCTTAAGTACAATTTGGGGTCAATTGGAGAATTTAGTAAGACCCTAAGTAATAGTTTTAGGGAGATAAGTTTGATGTCTATTATAGAATAATAATGAGAAATCTTATTTACAGTGGAATTGAGAAATTGCTCAGGCTAAGGGTATGTTAAGTTAAAAAAAAAAAAAAAAAGTGATTGAGAATCAAGGTGATTAAGTGATTGAAGAGAATGAATTTAAGGTAATGGACTTACGTAAGAATATCTTATTTGTAGTTGGAGCGTGCTAGATGGCATAGTTAGTGGGGGAAACAGTGTTCTAGGAAAGAAACACTAAAGGGAGTTTAAGGAAGTTGTCTGATTATAATTAAGTTGGGATTTTTAATCAGAGTAGCTCAGCGAAAGCATGGTGGCCCTTAGTCGGAGAAGAGCAAAGGAAGAAATTAGGGAACTTGAGAACTAGATTACCACCTCGTGTGTAAAATTTTGAGGACAAAATTTTCTAACGGGGGGAGATTGTAACAACCTGTACCTTTTAAGTAAATTATAATAGGGCCCAAAGTTGACTTTTGGTTCTAGTAAGATTTTAGCTTTTATCTGGGGTCCGTTAGGAAGGTCTTGAGCTCACGAGTTCATTGACAAGCGGCATGGGTTGTTTAGAGCCACGGGTAGAAAGTTATGAACGTGAAAAGAGACACAAAGTTGACTTTTTAAATTACCCGGATTTTAGATTTGACTTTGTCATGGTTGCGTAGAGCTCGACTCCACGAGTTCGTAGACACGAAGCACGCTTCAAACAGAGTTACGGTCTGGAAATTATGGACGTGTGAAAGGAGGGGCAAACTTGTAATTTGGGTGAAATGGCTTTTGATTTCCAGAATTTTCTGGAAATCTCTCCCTCTCTCTTATTCCCCCCCCCNCCCCCCCACGCGCAGAAGAACACAGCCCCCCAACCCGTTACTTCTCTTCTTCTCCTCTCCCCTGTGCCACATCACCTCCACAACCCGGCCGCTCAGACCCACCGGCGACACTCTCCAAGCGCCGACCAGCTGCCCCAGTCCTTCCTCCCGCCGCCCAGCCCTCTCTCTTCTCTTTCCCGAGTTCACTTTTTCTCCCTGCGCGCGACCACACGACCACGCAGCACTCCTCCGGCCGGCCCAGCCCCCATTGGCGACTCCCCAGCCGCCGGCCGTCCTCCCCCGAGCTCCCCTACTCCAGCCAGCCTCCCTCCAGCACGGAACGACGTCGAAAAACACTCAGTTCGCTGTCCCTGTTGCTCGGGGGATTCCGGTTAGCTCCGGCCTCCGATTACCTCAATTTAAGGTGGGTTTTCTCCTCTCCTTGTGGGTTTCCTTTCCCTTATTGTTGGGTTGTTCAATTTTGAGAGATTGAAATTTGGGATTTAACACCCATTTCGGGTTCTTTTAGAAAAACTGATTTTTGGATGAGATGTTGATGTTGGTTTGGGCAATAATCACTCTTAGGAACTATAAATTGAAGGTTAGATTGAGGAATTTTAAGGAATTTTGAGAAATTGGAAAGCTGCGGAAGTTGGGGTTATGCCCATTTTGGGTTTGGCTTGGATTTTGGAATCTATTACGAATTGTGAGGTGTTTTGGGCAATTTTCGTCATTAGGAACGTATAATCGAAGATTGGAATGAGAAAATTTGGGAAATTTAGAGGAAATTGGAAGTTTGATAGTTGGTGCTTATGCCCATTTCGGGATCTCTAGAAATCTAAGGAGTTTATGGTGATTTAATGGCAATTGGGAATGATTTTCATCCTTAGGAATAACTATTTGGTGTTTAGAATAGTTAATTTGAGAAAATTGGAGGAATAGTGAATTCTAGATGAAATTGGACATTTGTTGGATTGTGAAACGACACCCGGACGAACCTCGGTCGAGTTATGTAGTAATGGAGGTTACTGGGGAAATTACAGGATAAAAATGAACTACTGGCATTGGATTTTGAGTCGAGAAGGAAATTAATTGGGTTATAGTTTGAATTTAAAAATTATGAAGCGAAAGGCCTAGAAACTCACACACTCTAGTTTTTCAGTTATTATTCTGAAAATTATTTTAACAAAAATCATTCTCATGTTAGGCGACACTCCCGAGTCCAGGGACGATCCAGTCGGAGACCAAACCTATGCTATCTCTGTGAGTGGACTTATTCATAAATTTTACGATTTAATTTATATTTTCAGTTTGAGTTATCTAAGCGTTGATTTAATTAATTTAGAAATATTATTTGTTCATGAGCATGGTTTCTTGATTTCTTAAATTAAATTGATTTGGACTTTGGATATATCTCAATTTTCTCATTTTAGTGTTTCGAGCATGAGTTTTTAGAAACTTGGATTTCAATTTGGTTTTGGTGTCAAGGATTTATAGTCGTGGTTTTCAGAAACTAAAAGTGGTTTTGAAATCCCGTGTAAGTACCCAGCCACAGATCAGTTCAGTAAGGTCTTTGGGACCCATCACGGCACACATGTAGGCTTTGAGCCGTGTGCCAGGATGCCTAGCCCTTTGGGGGTGGCCCTGCGTGCACGTATGGCAGTCTATTGGCCCTGCATGTGGATGACAGATCCCGGCTCTGCACATGTACGGCAGGATTATTGGCCCTGCATGCGTATGGCAGGTTATGGGCCCTGCGCATGTACGGCAGGATTATTGGCCCTGCATACGTATGGCAGGTTGTGGACCCTGCGCATGTACGTCAGGCCTATTGGCCCTGCATGCGTATAGCAGGTTGTGAGCCCTGCGCATGTACGGCAGGTTTGGTGGGTAACTAGTTGGGTAGAAGTTTTATTATTATATCAATTTTATAAGAAGGTTTTCAATGTTTATAAACTTACGGTTCTTATTTGATATTTTGGGAGCTTGACCAGTTATATTTATTCATTAGAGACTTTGGAATGGATTTTCAGATGCAGTTTTACACGTATTTAATGGTGAATTTCAGAAAAGAGTTTTGAAACTGATGAATTTAAAGAGAGAGACGTGAGGTCTTAGTGCTCAATTATTTTTATAGTTGCCATTATAAATGAATTTATTTATAAGTTAAGTTTAAATACTTGTTATTTCGTCCACTCACTAAATCATCTCACTATTTTTTCTCTTTATTATTGTTTTAAATTTTTCCCCCAGGCTTTAGTGGTGGAACAGTCGAGCCAAGACGTCGAGGCGACTAGTTAAACTTTGTAACTTGTAGGCACTTACTTAGCTTTGTAATTTATTAATTTCTTTGGGTTAGTCTTGTAGCGCAACTCTGATAATCTTGTTGGACAATGAGCCAGTTGGTTTTAATCTTGTTTGGGTCAAAGACCCTTTGGTTGTGTTAGAGGTGCTGCGTTTTAGAAGTGTTTTTTGCAGGTTTCGTTTAAAAAGGGTTAGTCCAATTTCAGGGGAGGTTCTGCCGAATTTTCGGTAGGATTTTCCTTAATATTGGATTCCCGCAGGATCACTTCGAGTTCCAAGAAGGAACTCGGGGTCGGTCCTGTCAAAATTCTCCCCATTCAACTCGAACTTCAGCAATTTGTTCTTCCGAATAACTACTACGCTTGTTTTTTGTGCTAGCCCACTGCAAACATTAAGGACAAGTGCATAAGAAAAAACATATTCTTTTCCAAACATAGATCTAAGCTGGCAGCATATACATATGCATGTATATAACTTAAATGTGAATGAAAAGCCTGCAACACAAACTAAGAACAAGCATATAACAGAACTCATGCATGTCATCCAATTTCAGCAAATCAAAATCAGTTACAAATTTATAAAAGTCAATCACCACCTTCTCCAATTTTCCAACAAATTAATCTAACACCATCTTATAAGGTAGTACCTGCCTATTGTAACTTAACGTGTCCAAAATTATTTGATGATGATCTTCGCTCCATGATGAAAGAATAGCAATATGAAAATTATGTGCTATAATGTATGTGAAATAAAATAAACAATTGGAACTAAAAGAAATCATTAAATTGGTCCTGAAATACAATAGCTTCAACTGATCAAATAAAAGGTACAATAGTTTCAAAGTCTAAGTTACTCCAAACACCAAGTTTAAGGCTCCATAAGCATAACAGTTTAATAAGTTCCATAGTTTCAAATTGGCCCTTTAAAAAGCACTAATATGTAGGTCCTATAGTAACAAAAACAAGCCTTGATGATATGATGAGAGTAACCTATTAACTCGATCTCCTCAAAATAAAGCATCCAATAGCCAAGTTTCTCTAAAATGTATGTCAAAATGAAAATATCCAATATCCAAGTGCCTCCAAACTGCCAAAAAGAAAGTCTAATCATTTCTAAGTTTAGCCAAAGCCTTAGTATAGGCAAAATTAAATATTTCTTACTATAAAATTTTGCTGAACAACAATTTCATACGCTTGATCCACCAACTCATAAGAATATATACATGGCTACAGTCAGCCATAATTAATTTTAATGTACTCTGCACAGTAGGAAAAACAACCTATTCTATTAGATTTTCCTATGAAAAAGATGCACTGAAAAGTCATAAATGGCAAGGCAGTAGGCAAGCAATACAACATACAGAAAGGTTGCAGAGACAAAAGAGGGAAGCCACAAATTTATGATGGTAACATTGACAGGTTTGGACAATGGACACAAATGAGAGAAATTGAATCCATTAGAAGTAGCAAATATTCAAACTCATTACCATCAACTTAATTAATATTAGTGTACAGCATGAATAAATAACTTAATCATTTGAAGACATACAAATAAAAAAGCAGAGGTGACAAGCATTATTCATACCATACTTAAAACCTTATTTCAAGAAGCAAGTTGGCGCAAGAATTTAAGATACTAGTTTCACTTCATAATTTGCATAGAATAATAAAACAAACATTCCCTTTATTTGGCAACCTAATAATTATTGCTTAAAACTACTTAGATGATTAATCTAATAATTAATGTCTGTAAGAATCTAGTTTCTCATTCTTTTCTATCACTTTTTCCTAGAGAGAGAAATAGATCGATGGTGCTGAGTGGTGGTGTGCAAATATTAAATTAAGATATATTTTTTTTTTTGGTGATAGTGCAATAATTAAGAAGTGTACAAATTGAAGCAATATGTGTCCAGACTCGGATGGGTTTCATTTGCTAGCTTAGCTCCATGTAAAAATCAGAAGGTCCTAGAATAACAACCTTATTATTTGTTCAAACCTACCTGTAGAGAGAGTGAGAGAGAGAATGAGAAAGGGCATTTCCCAGTGTGTTTTGATTTAAATTCATGGCTAAACAGTTAGAAGTGAAAGCATGAAAAAATCTAGGCATGTATTGAAAGACATGTTATATATAATTTCCTATTATAGGCTTTATAGCACATATATATAGGTTAGATACAAGAGCTACAGAAAAAGGAGATGTTTCAACCTTCAAAAAGAAACATAGGGGTTATTCAACCTAACATGTGGGCCGTCTCATCCAAACACAGCAGCCACCTATATTAATGTAGCAATGATGGAAGAAGGTTGGGGAACGTCCATGTTGCTCTTAGTACCTCCATGAAGCTCTAAAGTGCAATCAAAGGCTACTTGGAGCTGATTATACATATAAGTGATGCATCAGATATGTCAATCCCCAATTTCTTCTAGTAGGCAAACTAATAAATAATTATTCAAGTCAAAAGAAAAAATATTTATTTACTGGTACGACTTGTTTCACTGAACTGCATTAGAATCTATCAAACCCAACCTGTTTAACAATTAGATGATTTACAACCATTGTACATTACTTATTGGATGGTTAGACCAGATCATATTATCACTCCAATTGTGTACCAGTGTACTGCAAGTTTAGAACCAATATTGTTCATTGAGGAGGAAAGGGAACCACTTCAGACTTTGGTAGTAAACCACCATGGTACTACTCCGCTTCTTAGTTTAACCCAAAATAATTAGCCTATTTTTACTCTCACCTTCCCTAACACTTCTTTCACAATTCCTATTTTATATCCCACAAAATTAGTAACTACCAGGCAAATCAAAATCCACTTTAACTTTTTTTATTTTCTAATATTTCAAAAATGCATCTTCTTTTTTTCCCCACAAAAGCAAACTGTGCATGCAGAGAGTCTAAGAAAAGGTATTCATATGAACAAATGTAACTTCCAAATTGATGTAGCGGAAATAAACAAAGGAATTATCAGCGCAATCCTAGCAAAGATAAAATTCTGGAATCCAACAAGAAGGTTGATAAAACTCAAGTTTATTGAAAAATTGTCAAAAGTACCAAAACAACTTAAGAAAATCCTTAAATACGTTTCTGGAAACCCTAGGTCAAAACGACAACATAAATAAGGTCCATGGGCCAAAAGGAACCCAAATAAAATAAAGACAAAATTAAATAAAATACTTCAAAACTTTAAACGCAGTTTTGAGGCCCGAGGCTCTAAACGACCTTAGATGGCCGAAAAAGCCTATTAGTCATAGCATTGGCTGTGAGTTGCAATCATCGCGCGATTCCCTTCAATTTGATATATAAATCGACTATATTTAGACTCAGAAACCCCTCTGAATGAACAGTAAAATTCAGTTTTTGCCTTTTCGTGAGTGTCGGCGCTCCAACTGCTCTTTGAACCTCACTACCAACCGTTCTACCTCACAAATTCTTAAAATATAACGAACCAATATAAGAGGAAAAGGAGCATCAACTAAAATTAGTTTCTCATGCACAGTAATAGCCAGCATAGAATGAAAAGAATTCTATAAAATACATGAGTGCAGACTCCCCAAACTTTAAAATGCTCTAATCAGCTGATGTAAACTTCATCACAAATAGTACAGCATACTTAACAAAGAATACTGATGAAAGGCAAGCCAATGACAACATGACAAAGTGAACAACACTATATAGGCAATAGGATTGTCCCTAATAAGTAATGCACACCATGATTAGCCACTATTCCAATATGATATATATATATATATATTCATTATAGGCACCTATACTCTTGCCCTTGGTGTTTCCACATGCGCAGTTCAAAACCGACTGCCTCCACCTTTTTGTAGGCTAAAGAGTTATGCTTATCTCACTTAGATTTACTAGTTCCCAAACACTAATCTCCTCGATCAGAAACAGTTTAAGAACCATCAATGGGGATGTGTAGGTCTCGTGGATAACAAACCCTTATTCCACTTATACTATCCTCTTAAATAGATCTAAAGTGTCATCCATCTTAATGGGTCTACTCGACAGACGATTACCCTAAATGTTGTCCTCAAGATAGCCAATAGATCTAAAGTGTCATCCATCTTAATGGGTCTACTTGACAAACGATTACCCTAAATGTTGTCCTCAAGATAGCCAACAATTGGTCTTATAGGATACCATCATGTATTTGCGTTTTATCATAGTCTTCAATACAAATGACTTTATTAAATTACCTCCTATGAATGGTGGACATATGGAAAAATTTTGTGTTGTTATCACCATGATTCAGCCAATTATTTCTTGACCATTGTAGACAACACAATTCTTCATTATCCCACCACTGCTAGATCTAGGTAGTAGACTTCTGATCCTTTTCTTCTCCCTACCAAATACAGGCTTGTTCTGCTCAACCTATAGCTCCCCCATAGGAAGATCAAATTTGAGAGTGATTATTCTTAAATAGCTTTTTGTTCACTCTAGTAAGATTCTTGGCACATAACTTAAGATTCTTACGCCATTGAGAAGCCCACAAGTTTGAGAGGATTGAAACCTCAAGAGTCGGTTATCACTTGTTTTCATTCTTCACTAGAAAACCTATAAGCTTCAAATATGAAAACTTTTGAGGATTTAACCTCTTCAAAATCAATATCCATAAGTAAAAAGGAGTGATTGGAGCTAAGTTAAGAAAGATTAAACACTTGCACCCTAGGGTTAGACTAAAGTCAACTATGGTTAGCCAAAGCCTTGTGGAGCCTTTTTTAATCCATACCCCCTCCTTTCAATTTTCTAGCAGTAGAGAAATTCCCCCTCCATTCCAAAAGTCCAAGCTAACATATTCAAATCTCTAAACCAAATCCAATCATTCTCAATAGAGTTTGCAAAGTCAAGCATATTGTTACCTTAAAAACTCATAGCAAGACTGGTCGAGAAGATTTACAAGAACATGGCGTGCAGTCCTTAATTTAGTTTGTGGGCATTCCACTACACGACCAAGATGGCCGATTTGTAGAACTGATTGTGTTGGATCGTTTTGTTGTTTTGCCTTGTGAGAAACCTAACTTAGTTCTCTCAAATGACTGTACAGTGAGAAAGGAACGAGAATCTCGCCTGGATTGACTTTTTGTATTGAACAAGGACTTTCACTCGTCTAGTGTAATCATAATTGTATGATTGAATAATAACAAATTGGGAACTTAGCAGAGGGCTTAGCTTTCTTCATCTGTCAAAGTCCTCCTTGTTGCTAACTTCTTCAAGGACTCTAGCATCAATCTAGTAGCTTCTGTCGAGATAGACCTCTAGATTGCACAACGAATTGTACACGAATAAGCAAGGCAGCCAAGCAACTTGATGCCTTGGTGGAAAAACTTTGGCCGATCACTAAGAGATGTAAAAAACTCCAAGAAAACCAATCTTTCATCGATCAGAGGCTTACCAAGGTTGAAGAAAAGGTCGCAGCATTGAAGAAAGAGAAAGAAGAAGGGAATGCTAGTCTTCACCTACTATATTTATAAATGAAAGATGATGCTGCCTCACATAGAACTCTAAGTCCAACAGTTGAAGACTTTAGGAAAAATAGAAAGAGAGGGATACCATCGAATAGGATGGAGCAGGGAGATGGGAGGCGCTGAAGGCTGTACAACGACCATATCTTTAATTTCTTCTACAATTTCATTTTTGGTTCGACCGATTTGGCCATGAATTTGTAAAGACTAAGATTTTGTAAATGAAAAGGAAAATTTGACATTATGTTGTGCTTTACCAAGTGCTTGGATGATACTTTTTAAAAAATTGGTCATTAATAGGTGCACCATGCAATCCATTGTTTATGTTCAGGTTAGATATTCACTATTCCCTAAAATTCGCTCAACCAAAAATGGTCTTTCCCATGATTATGACCATTTTCTTTTTCCCATAACTTCTTGCCAACTGGTAAAATTACATTCCAAACTAAATCACCTCAAGCAGACATCTTGTGCCGAGTTTTCTTATTGTAGGCTATAGCCACTTTAACTTCTTGCACTTGCATTCTGTCCTCCAGTGCGGCCAAATGACTTTCATCTAATTCCTCAAACTCTTGGAGCATGTCTTGGTTGTAGTTTATAGCCGTGAGATTGTGCTATTGAGCTACCCTTAATGATCTAACTATTAACTCCAAGGGAAGCACTGCATCATGGCAGTATGTTAATGCAAGGGGAGTAGTACTAGTCACTCTGCATTTGAGGTTTTGAACACCTAGAAAGTAGTGGAAAGTTTCTCATGCCATGTCCTTTGCATGTTTGAAATTGCCTTTTGGATTAGAGAATTTAAATTCTTATTACTTAACTTAGCTTGGCCGTTGGTTTGTGCATAATACAACGTGGAATGTTGTAAGGTTATATCTTTCTCTGTAGTGAACTCTTAAACTTATTGAGCTATAAAAATAGTGTTGTGATCAGCTACTATAGTCTCTAGCAACCCAAGGCAATGGATGATATTTTCCTTTATAAACCGAATTACCTCAACGTGAGTAACCTTCTTTATTGGCTTAGCTTCCACCCACTTAGAGAAATAATCGGTTGCCACTAGGATAAATCTATGTCCTTTACTCAACCTAGGCGTAATTCTGCCTATCATTTCCACAGACCAACCTCTAAATTGCAAGAGCTTGATGACTAGATAAAGTGATGTAGCCTAAACATGTTGAATGGGGCTGTGCATTTGGCATGGAACATAGGACTTAGCAAAACTAATGCAATCCTTTAGGATCTCGGGCCAATAATAGTTATGGCTACGAATCAACCATCTCATCTTATGGCTAGCTTAACATGCTCCATAAATGACATTGTGGATCTGAACCATAACTTCCTGGCTTGGTACCTTACTTTTCTAGGACATGGTTGATTTGGATTCTTGAAATATTAGATAAAAGGTCATCTCCAATCATCATCACTGACCTAGATGGAACACACGGTGCCAGGTTTGGCTATTTGTCAAGCATAAGGTAAATCTCACCGCTCTATTTTTACAGTGCGTGAATTTGTGCCTTCTAGAATTGTAACAATTAACGCAATCTTGGCCATCTCATAAGCCTTATAAATTTCTTCCCGTCAAATGTGGTTGAAAGTGTTCTCATCAAAGTCATAGACAATTTGCACAATTATGGCCCAATACAAGCTTAGATTTGGGTCAAGACACTTATAATAGCCAGTCATCTAATTAATGAAAAGCAAAGAGTCGTCGTGTATTGCTACATACTTTGCTCCAAGCTCCCTTAGGATTTCTAAACCTATTAGCAGTGCTTCATATTCAACTTGATTGTTAGTACACGGAAAATCCAATTAGAAAGGGTATTGATACCATAGCCCTTGGGGTAACATGATGATAATTCTAGCTCCTGCTAAGCCATCAAGACTCAACCCATCAAACTAAAGCTCCTACGATGCGATTCCTACATAGCTGGCCATGACCACATCAATTTCTACTTCACCCATGTCTTCAATTTCCTTTTATGGATGATGAGCCAAGAAGTCGACCAGAGCTTGTCTTTTTACGGGCGTATAAGGAATGTATATGAAGTCAAACTCTGACAAGGCCATGATCCACTTCCTAATCCAGCCGTGGAAGATTGGTCGCCTAAGTATGTACTTGATCACGTCCACCTTGGATATAATCATCACCGTAGTTGGCAACAAGTAGTGCCGTAACTTCATGGCTAAAAATTACAATGCCAGACAAAGACTTTCGATGTAATTGTACCTTGTTTCTTCATATGTTAGTGTTCCGCTAAGATAATGAATCTTCTGCTTTGGCTAAGATAATGAATCTTAGCTCCTACTCATCCTCATTACCTTGGGGGAACAAAGCTCCAATTGAGATTTTAGCCGCAGTGATGTATAATTTCAAAGGTCTATCTCGCTGCAATGGTACATGAATTGGCAGTTGAGTAAGGTATTCCTTGATGGCGTCGAAGCCTTCTTGATTCTCTTCTTCCCAATTGAATTCATCACTTGCCTTGAGCTTTAAGAGAGATGAGAACAATTATATTTTTCTAGCCAGTTTGGATGTGAATCACAATAGGAAATTAACCTCGCAAAGAAGTGATTGGAGTTCCTTCTTGTTCTTCAGCGTAGGTGCTTCAATGGTGTCTCGTGCCTTGTTTTTGTCCACTTCAATTTCTTTTTAACGAACCAAGAAACCAAGGAAATTCTCAGCTGAGCCAGTGCAGTTGAGTAAGGTATTCCTTGATGGCGTCGAAGACTTCTTGATTCTCTTCCTCCCAATTGAATTCATCACTTGCCTTGAGTTTTAAGAGAGATGAGAACAATTGTATTTTTCTAGCCAGTTTAGATGTGAATCACAGTAGGAAATTAACCTCGCAATGTAACGACCCGCACCTTTTAAGTGAATTATAATAGGGCCCAATGTTGACTTTTGGTTCTAAGAAGATTTTAGCTTTGACCTTGGGTCCGTTAGGAAGGTCTCGAGCTCACGAGTTCATAGACATGCGGCATGGGTGATTTAGAGTTACGGTTAAAAAGTTATGAACGTGATAAAAGAGCTCAAGGTTGACTTTTTAAATTATTTGGAGTTTAGAGTTGACTGGGACATAGTTGCGTAGAGCTCGACTTCACGAATTCGTAGACACGTAGCATGCGTCGTTTGGAGCTACGGTTTGTGAAATACGGAGGTTCAAAGTGAGGGGCAAACTTGTAATTTTGGGCAAAATGGCTTTTAGAATTCCAGAAAATTCTGGAATTTTCTCTCTCTTTCTCTCCCCCCTTTATTTCGCGCGCAGCCCCTCCCAGCCCGACAAGGACTCTTCCCCTCTCCCCCTGCACAACCCCCCAGCCCGTCTCCGGCCACCCAGACCCGCCGGCGACGTCGCCAGTCGCCGGCTAGCAAGCCCACGCCGCCCCAGCCGCCTAGCCCTCTTTCCCCTCTCTCTCCCGATCTCTCTTTGCCCCTGTGCGCGACTGGAGCTTGCAGCTCCAGCCATTCTCGCGACCCCAGGCAGCGAGAAGCAGTCCCCAACCGCCGGCCAGCCACCTCGGTGCTCCCCCACGGCAGCCCGCTGTCCCCCGACGCGAAACGACGCCGGAAAAGTGCCCAGCCCCGCCGCCACGTGTTCATCAATTCCGGCCAGATTCCGGCACCAATCTCTGTGATTTTAGGTGGGTTTTCCTCCTCTTTTTATGGGCTTTCATTCTCCTATGATTTGGTAGTTTAATTTTGAGGAATTGTGAGAGATTGAAATTGGGGAGATTATAGGCCAATTTCGGGTTTTGCATGGGTGTTTGAAATTAAACCAAATTGTTGGGTGTTTTAGTTTATTTCCGTCATTAGGAACCTCTAATCGAAGTTTGGAACGAGAAATTTAGGAAATCATTGAGGAAATTGAAAGTTTGGTCGTTGGTGCTTATGCCCATTTCGGGATTTCTAGAAATTTAAGGTATTACGATGATTTAATTAAAATTGAGCGTGATTTTCACTTTTAGGAGCGATTAATTGAGGTTTAGAATAATTGGTTTGAAGGAAATCGGAGAAATGGTGAGTTTGGGGCGAAATTGGACACTTTTTGGGTTGTCGAAACGTCATCCGGACAATCCTAGATCAAGTTGGTAGAATGGAGGTTAATTGAGGAAATTACGAGATAAAAAATAACCTAGTGGCATGGGTTTTGAGTCGAGAAGGAAATTAAGTTGGATTATAATTAAATTTAGAATTTTGGAGCGTAAGGCCTAGAATGTGCATGTGTTTGTACGATCGTAATTTGAATGGTATTCTAACGTATTGTCGTTCTCGTGTTAGGCGACACTCCCGAGGCCAAGGACGATCGCGACGATCCGTTCGAAAACCAAGGCTAGGCTATCTCTGTGAGTGGACTCTGTTTCCTAAACTCGTTTATGAATCTTTATGAATTTAATGATTTAATTTATATTTATATTTTGAGTTATTTGAGCCGTGATTTAATTATTTAGAAATATTGTTAGATTCTTGAATATGGAAACGGATTTGACGTACTTGGAAACGTTATATATTTTTTGGGCAAAAAGGGAAATTAAGGAAAAAGGATTTTCAAACCACCCTTTGCAGTACC